>JAKWJA010001660.1:0-45621 GCA_027704765.1 Solanum habrochaites | reverse complement strand
TCTTCCGTTGCTCTTTCCTCGAGCTACAAAGAAGCCCCAGTGGCTGGCTCGTCGTGTTCTTGTCTTGTCCGTGTTGCTGCTGGTGCGGGAAATCTTTGCTCGTCTAGTTCTTACCCATGCCTGCGAAATAAGTGAGAGTGGTCAGGATGCCATTCTTATCGCCCAGATCCCAATTGGACTCAAGTAGTAGCACGAAAGAAGAATGGAAAGAGTTAAATTTTCCCTAAAGTCTTATCTAAGCCTCTCAAGGGAAAAGTAAAGGAAGTCTTCCCCTAACCGGTCCTAAGACTTAAGACTCTACTAGACCTGTTCTTGTGTGATGAGACCAACGAACCTAATTCTCTGTACAAGTTTGTCACGACCAATCAGGGCGCGCGCCCCCCATGTACCCTCTATGTGAGCGAACCAAACCCATCTAAAAACCTTAACATTTGTCAAGATATAGCACAGAAAATAATGCGGGAAGACGTAACTCTATAAAAACATTCCATACATTATTATTATCCCCAAATCTTGGAGAGTCATCATCACAATAACATCTATCTCAAATTACTTAACTAGGAATGTCCTAAACGAACAAAATAACTAAAAAGCTAGTCCGATGCCGGAAGTCCAAAGGCAGTCAGACTTGAAAAGAAGACCTCAGTCCAAGCTAGAAACCATTAGCTCACCCCTGAATTTCCGATGAAGTGAAGACTGGCTAGATCTACTGTTGAGTTTAAGGTTGACGGAACCGGTTGCTGCATTACAACAAAAATAAAAGAGGAAAACATAAAATAGGGGTCAGTACAACCACACTACTGGATCGATATCATCGGCTAACCAAAATAGGGACAGTATATATCAATATAAGGTAATCACTACAATACTCAACATGTAAGCATAACAACATGAATTCATCAATACTAAAACCGAGTCACCATGAGACTCAACCTAATACCATACTCAATTTGGGAATTAGTTCATTAGATTGATATATTCATTATCTTTCAGATTCATTACTTTCTTCTCCTTGTCTCTGCTCCCTCGTTTGTGCGGTAACTGGACAACTCCGATCGCTATTTCTAACCTGGTGCCGGAACGTGGCACTCCAGCCTCGTCTATCCTGGTACCCTGGTAACGTGCACCCGATCCAGAATCTATCCTGGTGTCGGAACTTACACTCCGATCCTCATATTCTATCCTGGTACCGGAACGTGGCAACCCGATCCATAATCTATCCTGTGTCGAACGTGACACGCCGATCCCTCATTGCTAGAATCCTGGTACTTTAACTTTGCAAGACCAACCTCTATCCATAATCTATCCCTTGTGTCGTACTGTTACCTCCGATCCTCATATTCTATCACGGGATGACTGTTTACCTGTCCGTTGTTCACCCATAATCCATATCTACTCCTTTTTCGACGTGACACTGCTTAGCCTATCCTCATCTTCTATCTAGTCCTTGTACTCGAGATTAACGTGTCACGCCTATCGCCCTAATTCAGTCAAGCCGTCTTTTATTTTAACCCTACTGCATCATCATTCTCATTATATAATTTTAATCCAAGCCTTCTTCATACTAGCCATCATCATTCTCATATATAATATATCAGTTTGAATACGTAGGTCTTGTTTCAAATTTTGGTATTCAATAACTCAATCATGCTTGTTAATTCATCCACAATTTTATAATCATAATCATGCAAGCATTACAACTTAATCACATAGCAGGTTACAATATTTATCCACACATATCTTCACTATTAGAGTTCACTACGAATAGCGTAACATAACTCCTAAAGCCTACCTCGCAACCCTCACCCGAGATTATTGATCAATCAAGCAATTTCCAAGCTTTGTTTCTCCTTCTTCTCCTCGTTCTCTTTCTCCTCTTTCTCGTTTCGACTTTCTCTCACTCCCCTTTTTTTTACTGTGTTTCTTTATTCAACCTCTTTCTTTTACCCTAATTTAGTATAATAAGTAAGAAATGAAATATGGCAAAAAACCCACTAATTACTTAGGTTACCTCTTTTAACCCCCAAGTAATTAGACTATTAAGAGTAACCCTCAATCTTTAATAATTAAGGAAAGAATAGTCCAAAACACCCCTAAACGTGTAGAGGGAACCTCCTACTATTTCTGGGACTTATTGTGTATTATGGGCTCAACCTGGTTGACGTGCCGTCTGCCCTCTCTCCTTTCCTTCACACAACATTGGGTACCCGATCGTCGCAGCTCCCTCAACTCACGTAACCTGGTGACGCCCCGTCACAGCTGTGAATAACGGTCCGTCCTGTCTCCTCCGTCATGAGTGGGGCAGAAACTCGTTTCTTGTTATCAAATTCTCAAAATTGAAGTGGTTTTGGGTAACGAAAACTCACGACGGTTTCGTCTTTTATGTGACGCACGTCCTGCAGGTTTGCGTCACAATTTACAGATAGTTCATTTTCAGTACCAGCTTAACATTTTCAAAGTCCTAAGTGTCCCATGGACGACCCCCATCCTCGACGGGCCGTCGTGACCTACGAACGGTCAAAAGTCGTTACAATCCGCCTCCCCGCAGTTTTTTTTTCCCGAAATAAAATCTTGTTGCTCAAACGACAAACAGGTCGCTACATAGTCAGAACAAGCTAAAAAAAATTTGTTTCTTCTTTCTTTTATATTACTTCGTTTTGTTGTTGTCCGACATGAATTGGAATGCTTTGCTTAGTTGAATTATGTTGGTTCTCCACTTAGATTCATCCTTTTATTTGACGTGTAAAATTTGAAATATATGGAGCTTCTTTCTTTGAATTTCACACCTGATTCTTGGTTATGGGAACTTTATTGTTATGTATAGGGGCGTAACAAATCGAACTGAAAATCGAATCAAATTGTAAATCGAGTCAAATCCGGAACATCAAATTTTAATTATGGTTTGGGTTTAAAAACTAAAACAACTTGGTTATGTTGGATAAAACCTGACCTATATTTTGTTTGGTTTGGTTTCAACTAAAAAAAAAACAACCCGAGACCAAATCAACCCAACATTATAATATACATAATGTACAATTTTATTTTATTTAAAACGTATCTACTTACTACGTTCTGATATAATTTTAAATATCTCTTACTTTTTCATAGTTTTTTAATTAATCTTTTACTATATTTATTCATTTTCATCAAAAAGTTAGAATTTTTAATATCTAATAAATATTATAATTCATACATGTTTGGTAATTATATAACGTTTAAATAAAATCAAATTAAATACGTAATGTAAAAAGAAAATCAATAATTCAGTCACTAATATGACAATAAATTAATATTCGTTTTTTTATTTTACATAGATTAGATAATTAAAATACATGATCTAATTTTACTTTCTTTAAATATTTAGTCATTAAACTAATATTACTAAACTTATTTTTAGCATGAATTTCGTACTTTAACTTATAATTAATTTATTGACTTATTAATTTGCAATATTTTTTTTTGGAGCAATTTTGATTATTATATTTTTGTTGGGTATATTTTAGTGTCATTAATCAGATCATATTTTTGGTTATTTTCTTGATGAAATAACTTAGATAGTTGCCATTTTGGTGAATAAATAAATATTTAAGGTACCATAAGTTCATGTTTGTATGACTCGTATTAAATCGAAAAAACCCGAAAATATCCAAGAAAATCCTAAAAAACCCGAATGAAAAAATCGAATTTTCTTGGTTTTGGTTTGTTTAAAGTTCCTAAATTCCACACCAATAATTTAAATTAATGATATTTGAAAAACCAAACCAATCCGATCAGATAACACCCTATGGATAGCTCTTTTAATCCTCGTGAAGTTTCTGGCTGGCTAGGGGGGGGGGGGGGGGGGGGGGGGGCGGGGGGGGGGGGGGGGGGGGGGGGGGGGGGGGGGGGGGGGGGGGGGGTGATGTGTGGCATCACGTCCTCTTTTAATATAGATATGAAAATATGAAAAATCTTTTTTACATACGAGTTAATATCATGATGCTATATTTTTTTTTCAACTACTACGACTTGTTTTAGATCATTGGAAAACTTCAATAAGGATTTTGTTTCTCTTTGCTGTCAAACCCCCATTTTTAGAAACAATATAGAGAAAAACAGATAATTAATTTCGTGTTGAGAATTAAAGAAATTAAATTAATAAGGAGAAACCAGAGGAATTTTTGTGAATTTCATCAATTTTCATGAGCTATAATTTTGAAATTTTCTACAATATATAAAGATGGGGAGAATAAGCAATTTCACTCCAAAAGAAAAAAATGAACATTTATATATAGTTTCCCTATAAAAAAAGAAATTTGCACATAGCTTAATGGTCAATTGATAAACATCATAGTAGTTTTTGTATATATTGGCTTAATCGTTGCCTATATGACTGTCTTAATGATAATCTTATCTCAGCTAATGACTCTAATTAATAATGTAGTATTTCAGCTAGTGACTCTAATTAATAATGTAGTATTGCATTGTGAATATAAATCTTTGGAACATATTCATGTAAGAGGCTATCAAAAACTGAACTCGAGTCTGATGCACAATCTTCTGAACAACCCTTGTGCATATGATGTTATTCCTTATGACAATGTACTTGGAGTAAATGGACTTGTTTAATGTTTAGAACAACTCATTTTGGATTTGTTTGTGCAAATGTTAGAATAATTAGTTTACAAAGTTTCTTTAAAAATAGTTCAACTTTATTAACTCAGTTTAGGACCCAAGGATTAGATGAGCCTTATTATCTGCATTAATTATACTTATTTCTGCTTAATGTATAACACGTCTAAAACGACTTAGGTGAAACTTAGAGCCAAAACTTGTGTCCTTGATTTTTGAAGTCCTAACATGGGATTATCATGATGTTAGGAGGCAGTGTTTAAGATTATTCGTGAATTTTGGAGGTCAAAACCTCCCAATAATGGTCCATGAGTTTGTCGAATTGTTTGCCTTGAAAACGCCTTGTGTGACGTAGTGTTGTTTCACATCGAGTTTTTACCCCGTGTTCGTTTTTGGATGAAATCATGTGAAGGCTCCTAAAATCTTATAAAAACTATTCGAATTGGACAACGGGTAGCGCAGAAACTCCCCAAGGACCAACCAGGGTCCTTTGAGGAAGGACCCATCGTTGTAGCCAAAACTGCCAAAAATCAGTCTCACTATGCGGACAACCGCCGCCCCTTGGTACAGTGACGCCGCCCATAGGTGGGAGGCGTGGTGGACGCTAGCCTAGAAGGTAACCAAAGGTACGTCTCGATCCCAATCCGACGGTCAGATAGGACGGCCCGTCAAGTGACCGCCCCATTTATGGCACTGTCCCGATGGTGGCCTGCAGCTTGTGCTGGTTACACTGAAAGTGTAGGGGTTTTGTCACGACCTTTTTTTCCCTCAAAAATTTGATTTTATATGTTTCGAACGAAATAAAGTTTTTTCCAATTAAAGTGACATTTTGAAGGAATACTTATTATCAGATTCGCCATTTAGAATTGTAAGGTTGTGGTGTTCCCAAGTCACCTTATTTAACTCCTTAAGAAAAAAAAAATGACTCTATCAGTTTTTATGTCTGGCGAACTAAAATTCGGGTAAGGATTGTTTTGGACCTAAGGGAAGGTGTTAAGCACACACCCTCGAGTCCCGTTTTTCTAGCACGGTGTACTTTATTACCTTGGTATGACTTGACTTAAATTTTGGAATAGTTTATTATTTAACTTAACTAATAAATTATTTTCACTTTATTCTCTCATTTATTTAAAAAACCTATTAAAAGTTGTCTTATTTAATTTGTAATGTCTATTAAAGTGGTTTAATTATTTTTCAGTGGTGTTCATTAATTCAAAATTTTAATCACTCATAATTTATTTATTATTCAATTATTTATTTTTTATTTATTTATTTTACATTATATATATATATCTCTCTCTCTTCTCTCTCTCTCTCTCTCCTCTCTCTCACTCTCTCTCTCTCTCTCTCTCTCTTTCTTTCCCTCGTTTTGGTCTTTTTCTCTGTCTTTTTTTTTCCTCTCTCTGTTTTTTTTCCCTCCCGTTCCGTTCCTTTCATTCGTTTCTTCTTTTTTTCGCCCCATTGTCTTTTTTCTTTTTCTCTTCTTCGTTATTCTTTGATGCATGAATCCTGGTTTTTGTTCTTGGCCCTTTTTCCTGCGTTCTTTTGTTTTTTTCCCTTTGTGTCATCTTTTTATAATTCTGATCATGGTTTCTTCTACCTTCTCTCTTTACTTACCTGTTTGCGACTTGGTCATGTGGGCCACGGGGTGTCTCACTTTCTCGTCAGGGTTCGTTGGGCGGTGGTGGTAATGGGGCTGGTTCTGTTTTTTGTGGCGGGTAAAAGCCCGGTGAGGGGTTTGGTGAAGTGGGTTGTCGTTGTTCTCTCATTTTTTTTTTGTGTGTCTTTTTTTGTTTATTCTTTTGTTTCTCTTTCTCTACTTTCTCCCCTTTTACTTTTGTTTTTCCTGTATCCATATTACTCATATTCTCACGATTTTATCCTTCCTCTCGGTCGCTGCACTTTTTTCTCCTTTTCCTTCATCCTTCTCCTTTCGCTCTTTTTTTTTTAACAAACCAACTCAGTATCCTCTCGGTTTTTCTCTCTCCCTCTCGCCCCGTTCCCTTATAAAGATCAACCAAAATCTTCTAAAGCGAAAAACTAAACAGACGATATACGAATCTATTCAAATTGTAAAATCAATTCAATACATGAAGAGATATCAGTTAACAAAGTGTATCTACAAAGTAATAAGTGAATATCATATAATAATAATAATAACGAACGTTACCAATAATTTAATACATACAGGTGCGATTTTGAAGAAATTTTAGACATTGAAATCAACTTCATTAAGTAATATTATTTTAAATCCGCGCGAATTGTAGTTACCCACCTCGCTGCGAAATTGATACCGATAAAAAAACTAAGTTGTTAGCCCACCGAATTTGACATCCGATTAAATCGGTAACCTTCGTCCTAATTCTCAACGAAAATTCACTTTTGTTTCTCTTTGGCTTTTGCTTTTGCTCTTTTTTTTCTCTCTGTATTTCAACCTATCTGTGTGTGTTCTCTATATCCTTATATTTAATTTGTCCGTTGTGTGTTCTCTATAATCTCTCTGTTATATTTTTTTCAAGAAAGTGACGTGGGGCTATATAATATTTTTTTGGGTGAGCAATCTGTTGCTAATTTAAAGACGAGTGATGAGACTAGGATTTAATTTGAAAATTAGTTGCACAAATTGGGGTTTTCGATATCGGCTTCAACATACCCATACGTCCCTACTCACACTAGCACAATTACCCAAACAAATCGTATCCTCACACCAAACAAACGTGCCCAAAACAAAACTATTTGAAATATTTAGGACTTCCTTTTTTTTTCCTATCTGCTTTCTCAGAGTATTTTCTATATTGTGTTATTACTTAAAACCGGATAGATTAACAAATAATTTAATTTCCAACTTCTATTTATTATTTTTTTATTATTATTAACCTAATAACCTGATCTTGATGTTTTGTATTATATATATTTTATTTTATTTTTAAATACAAACCCTTTTTCAAATTGTGTAAAAAGTTTTATGGTTTTGATAAAAAAAATTAGAACGTCACTAGGGTTGAATTTGGTAACTTTATCCACAACGTCCAAATATTAGGTGGGGGCGGTTTCCTAAGGGGTGTTTTTGGATATTTTCATCAGAAGTGGGTTTATAAGTTCCTTTAACACCTAGATGGAATTCACTATTCCAAATCAAAACCCAAAAATCTTAGAAATTATCTAGAACTCCATTAGACCAAAAGTCAAGATAAGCTTTTGGAATTGAAGAATTCTTTGTGATTCTTCATCATTCTTCATTACATTTGTGGTCTATAAAGATAGACACAAACTGAGGTATGATTTCTTCATTCCTTGAAATCTCTTTCTTCAGGACCCAAACTTCAAATTGATTTCCAAGTCCTTTCAAAGATGACTAACTATTTTGATTCTAGCCATGCTGTCTTCATAAAATTTTTTGAATTATTGTATATGATTTGAATTATTTGTTTTAGATGATTTTTTAACGTAAAAATTCCATGAACCCACCCATGGCAATTCATGCAACCCTAGATTTGACTACTTCTTTGGTGAGTGATTGGAATTAATGTTCTTAAAGCTAATGCAATTTCTTTGTGTAGTTTTGATTAAGGCATTGAATTATGAAGACTCAATGCTAGGATCAATTAGTAAGACACTGCCTAGAATAATTCAGTAACCTTCATTTGTGATTGTTCCCTTTTGATTCATGTTTATATTGTAATTCGTTGGGTTGAGTTGTAAACTATGGCTATTTGGTAAGAGTTGCATTTGGTTATTGTGTTGGATAAATTGGCGTATGGATTTGAAGTTGTGATGTTGGCCTTATGCTGGTTTCTATTTTGTAGCTCGGCCTTCGCTAGTATGATTTTTTGTATGGTTGCCCCACTTAGGGTGACCGTTACTTATGTGTCTCTACTTGTGACTGATGTGTCCTTGTCGGTAATTAATTTAATGTATGTGTGGGAATAAATGTTTGCGGGGAGCCGTCGTTCGGCATTACTTTTCTTTAATGCAATTAAATGGCTTTAATCATGTTATCACTTGGATATGTGATATTAATGAATGTTTTGGATGACTTTGGGTTATGTGAAGTCAACAGAATGAGTCCTCTGTTTATGGTGTGTTTGTCTAGAAACTAGAAATGTAGTCACTATGTGTATTACTTGATTTTGAAGTATGATGTGTCTTGCATAGAGTGATCGGGAGAGCACTGGGTGTGTGTACTCGGGCGGTACTACTTCGATTAATGATTGTAGTAGTGAATAAGGGTCTATCTATGGATGACCTGGTGGTTGTCGATGTTGGCTGGGCCTAGACTGATATGTATGAATGTGTGGTATCTATCTTCTTGGTAGACTTGTGTTCGTACTTGATACATGTAGAATGTGACATATGACTTTCTGTACTTAGTATGCTAAAGTCTTCTTAGGAGTCAGGTGTGTGTGAGTTTCACCATCTGACCTTGAACATTGGTTAAGGTTGGGCGCAATGTGTTCCTTTAAATGTGGAACCTTCAACCTAGTTGGAGGTTCTAATATCCTTGAAGTCGAAAGTTCGTAATGTATCTTCTTGTGTGAATGATGGCCTTAAGGTTGGTTGGAGTTGAAACGGCATGAAAGATCCTTAGGAAAGTCCGTTGAGACTATCCCGTAGACATTAGGTCGCCTTAGTGACCCTCGTTGTGAATGTTAATGGTCGGGTTGGTTGAGGTTGTTGAACTAGAATGGAACCTCTGCATGTACCCTTTATTAAATACGCTATGAGAACAAAGGCTAGGCACCGAGTGAGGATGGTTAGGGGGTTGCTCTAAGATAAGATACATAGAGAACAAAGAAAACCCGTCATTATTCCCCTTAAACCATGTGCCCCCTACATTGGTTATGTCTAGTTTTCTAAACTAACCATTGGCAGAAACACACCCACCAACCACCCATCGGATTAGGGTTCATGACACGGGATTCCATGAATCCTATAGGGTCCTATGTCGGTTATTTTCTTTCTCATCATATGGAATACCTACTATGTTGGAAGAAGTTCATATGAAGTTAGGTGTTGGTAGAGACACTATCATCTAGACATTGACACCACAAATAGGCTTTGAAGATGTTAGGAAGTGAGTCCCTGAGGTCTTCTCTCCAAAACCATTATTACATTAAGTTCTTATAATTTTTGAATGTCTCTTAAGTGGGTGGACTAATGAAGATAATTACAACTTGTAGAAAGTAATGTTGATGAATAGTACTTACCTAGAGTAGTTTTAGGGTTTCCCTAGTTAAGGTGTGAAGGGGGGCATCAAGAATGGTTCTCCTCATGTCTTACCTAGGGAAGTCTTAAATGACGCTAGATAGAAAGTAAATTGATAAGTATACATGACTAAGACTTAGGTAGTCTAAGGATATTTAGTAATCTCGAAGAGGGGTATAAGGGCGTTCTCTCTTAATTACCGTAAGTAAGTCTTTTTGATACCTTGGGAGGAGTAGGGGGGGTACCTTCGTCTTATGTATATACACACAACGACACCAGCTGGTGTTTTGTTGGTATTGTTCGTTGGTGGGAGGTGAGATAACCTTCTCGTGGGTATCGAAAAGGAGTCTCTGGTAAGGTGTGGTGTGGGGTAGGATGGTGGAGTTGAAGTGTAAACGTGAAGTTGTGGTCTGGTGGGGGGGCGGGTCACTTTTATAATCACTCAAATAAGTCCTAGAATTACTTTTGGTAGGAGGATCTCATGTTTATGTTTTGTAGTTGTTATTGACACTATAAGCTTACTGTAATGTCACTGTGAGGTTTTATAATATGATAAAAATTGCATATGAATCGTATTGTGTTCTAAATATGATGTTTGATGCTTAAATGTGGTTCTTATACTTTTAATATGATATTTTAATAAAAAAGAGCATGTTTCTCATAAATGTCCATTTCTCATGATTTTATGCATTAAGTCATACTTATTACATGCATTGTACTAATTCCATACATTTTGTTATATCTAAAGGTATAGGTGGAAAGTAAGAAGGTGTCTTGAAGAAATGTTGGAATCTAGTAATCGTTCAAGCAATGTTGAAGTATGTCCTCACTTGACTCGAGGGCATAAATATCTTTAGACCTATTTTATTCAAGTATTGTAATATACTAAGTAAATTCTATATTCATATTGTATGGGTTGTATCTCAAGTGTTTTTAAGTCTAAGATTGACATATGTTGAGACTTAGTATTTTCCTATGATTTTAATTTGAAAGATGTTTTATGATTTTTTGTATGAAAAGTTTTAATTTAGCAGTATTTTTCATACATGTATGAAATTAATGATGTCAAAGGCCTTGTATAAGACCTCCGAGAGATCAAGTACTCCATGTCTCACTCCAAGAGTGTCATTTCTTCTAGGGTGTGATCTCGGGGTGTGACAAAGTTGGTATCAGAGCATAGAGCATAAGTTATGAATGTAGTCTTAGGACTCAAAATGTCTCATAAAGCCACGTCTAATATAGTCTTGTTCATCGGTGTAAGTCGTGACACATCTATGGGTGAGAGACTATAGGACGATAGAGAGTTTCCCTTCTTTCTCTACTTTTGTGTCGTGCCGTAGAGTAAAAGTTATGAGTGTCTTTATTAATGCTTTTCTTTGTGTTTATAGGAATATGACTACTAGAAGGACGACCGCTAGAAGGTTGGAAGAGGGAAGGGTGAATGAAGGAAATCCTCATCAAGTTGAGCAAGTTCTTCAAGGTACTTAAGGTGTTCAAGACCCTATTAGAGGTGAAGGTAATGATATTTCAGTGGTTCCCCCGCCCCGGACATGAACAATGAGGAGCTTAGGTTAACCTTCTCAGCTCTTAGCCACGACATTATGACAAGCCATGTGACTAGGGTATTGAACCTAGAGTTAATGTTGTGAGAGTACTATGACATCTATATTGAGAGATTTGTGAGGAATATAATCCTCCTAAAAAAATCTTTCTTGGCTCTATGGTGGGAGAAGGATCCCGCACGAGTGTCCAGATGGTGTGACGCATAAGGTGTTATGCAGTGGGGGTGACTTCTATCCCCTCTTGAGAGATGCTGTGTGGCTGGCGTTAAGCTTCGTTACTAATGAGGGAGGTTTGTTGAAGGTGTGGTACACTGCATGGAAGGATATAGGCGTTGAGTCGGGTCCCATAGAGTGGGGGATTAGAAAGCCAGGCTTTCTTAGGCAGTATCGTTGCACGTGAGAGGAGGAAGTGAAAGTTGACCGAGTTATTAATCTCAAGCAAGGGAATATGATATTAAGGGTTGCCTTCGAGTTCCTATGTTTTCTAGGTATTCTCCAGCCTGGTGTCAAACCCTAGGATGGAGGATAGAAGGTTTGTTCACCGTGTTGTCGACTTGTGACATAAGAGCGTCGTACGGCCAGTCCAATGGTGTTTTAGTTTATTTTAATTTTACATCGAAAATTTATTTCGAAAAGAGTTTGTTTTAGTTTTAGAGTTATTTTCGACTTTTAGGAGTCGCCACTTACATCTTTTATGAAAACAAGAAATTTTTTTTCAAAACACTAAACAGCAAAATTTTTGAACGGTTTTTTATGGGTTCGGGAGTCACGATTTAGTGTCGTAGAAGTGTTTTAGGGCACCTAAGACACGCCGCTAACTTACGGTTTTCCGCGAATAAACCTTATTTGACTATTTTGGTTTTAACTTCTGACAAATGAAAGTTTGACTTTATCAAAATTTTACTTAGCCAATTCACATTTTTGCAACCTTTGTGTTTTCAGATTTTCGTCAAAGCTAAACTATTAAAATAAACTTAATTCTAAGCGACTTTCAATTCGAACATCTTTAAAAGTTTCAATTTTAGTTTAGAGTTTGACTAAAGCGAACGGCGTTAGGTGGGTTTGGAGTTTTTCCTAATCCTAACTAACAGTCATTCAAACACAAACACAAAAAGTAAACATAATAAAGAGAGGAGAGAGAGACCAGAGAGAGAGATTTTGGGTCCAAACATCTGGTTTCTGTTCGCCTTGCCGGTTTGGACCCAACCTGTTTTTTGGGGGTTTTTTACCCCCATTTTTTGTACCCTGTCTACAGTCTAACACGTATGAATAATTACAATAAAATAAAAGGACAAGGGCTTATGCATTACAAAAAAATAATAAAATGTAAGTCAGGAAATCTTCTAATCCATTTTGGATTTTCTTCACGGTTTCTTTCAATCTTCGCGATCCTGGACTTTGACGGGTTGATTTCGATGGAAAAGGATTACCGATCCTTTATTCTCTCCCTAATTGATGATAAAGCAAGTCCCAAATGACTGCAAGGGAGTTTTCACATGGCACCCAAAATAGACCAACGGAATTCATACTATCCATCAACTAAATAAAGAGAATGAAATAAATAGACAGACTACAAGATTAATAGCATATTAGTTAATAACTAACATGGAAGTAGCAAGATGGAGAAAAAATAAATTTGGAGAAGAATTATCAAGCATATGCCTCCATTACTCATATAAATAAGACATAATTGTTTCGGGAAAAATCTGAAATGACACACACATTTAAGACCCATTTTGTTACAATTTAAAGTGAGAAGTAAAGCTGCACTCAAAAATTGCTAAGATTCAGTTAATTATTTTAGCAACAAAACAGCCCTAACACAACAACAACAATGGCAGCCTTTAAATAAACCAGACGAGTGAAGTAAAATAGTGACTAACACGGAAGAAGAAACGTATACATCCATGTCTTGACTGAATGAAACAGAACCTAACTCAACTAAAAATTTCAAAACAGCTTTATCACCATAAAGACTACTAGAGGGATTTATTCATATTTGATAAACATTCAAGACATTATCATACCATGGAGAACCTACAACTTGACAATCAAGAAGAAATCTTACGGAAGCCAGGTGCGAAACAGAATACCAAAGCAAGACAACCAATATTCAAGCCGTGGCTCTCCAAACGGAACCGAGTCAAAACATTTTAAACGAATAAAATCTCTACACATGGAAAACTTAATAACAATATAAGCAAAAACATAAGATGACCAACATAACACATGATAATCACAAACTTCGAACCAAAACCCACAATACTACATCCTATAGTTTCGCAACAGACAGGCCTGTATACCCAACATAACTGTTTTAATGCATTTGTATTCATCACAACGAATACCATCCTAATGGATTACCAGCAAACCCCAAAGCAACTAACGCGACAAACCAAGAATTCGAAATGGAAGAAAACGAGAAGAAGGTAAAGGCTGGGGGGAAAATTAACGGAAATATATATACGTATATAGATGCTCAAAACAATACTGTAAAGAAATGGGCGATGACTGACACAGCTCTTCACGCACACGACAAAAAAATTTAAAGTCAACAACTATACATAAAGGGGGTAGATATACCTTTTTAAAGAGGCCGCGAATAAGACGTCAACGAGCTGGTGCGATCTATGTCCACCACGACCTTAATGTTCGAAACCTCGCCTACAAGGGACTAGCGTCGCCGGAACGAAGAAGCGTATCGCAATCAAACCTAAGCGCAGCTTCTGTCTGTATTGGGCTAAAGTTATAAAACGACAAGAGGGAGACCACGTTCGGCTCGAAACTCTCAACAAACTGGAACCTAATCGTCCCTTTCATATCTTCACTCAACCTTCTCTTAACTATATACTCCAACCCTCCTTTCTCCTGAAGCAAACAGGAACGGCAGAAAACTTTTCTCAATACTCTCTCACACCCCTTATGATATAACTCAACTCTCCATAGAAATTCCCAAAAAAAAAATCGTCCAAGCCAAATGTCTAACTACTAAACTCTCGACACAAAATTTCTTTCCACCAATCTTTCAAACAAAATTCAAGTGCTCAATTTTTTTTTCAACCAAAAACCATCCAACCACCCTTTACTGAAGACGCAGGGTGTTTATTATAGAAGAAGAGAGACTAAGGTTTCGCATTGGGGCGAGAGGCGCGATTTCGCCCTTTCGGAATTTGAAATTCGAATTTATCCGCATCTGAAGGAATATGCCCACTTTTTATGCCAATTTCCCAACGGAATCGAGTTTGAGTTGGAGGACAGATTATTCCATCCGTCCCTTTGCCCTTGCGTGATTGAATCCGCTCGCAAGGCCGGAATCCGTGTCGTTTTGCACTGCAATTCGTATGAAAGTGAAGGTGTCCGCAAGGCTGCAGAGGTCCGTTGGTGATCTCAATCTTCCCACTCGCCTAAAGCGAGAGGGAGAGAGGAGGAGAGTTTTGGGGAGACGCTGTTTCTATTGGGGTCGCGTGGGATGCGGTCGCGTGAGTGGGTTTTCTGGGTTTCTGATCCTGGGAATTTGACGTGAGGGAAGAGGGGAAGAAAGAAGGGGTAATCACTATGGTCGGGTTCGGGTAAAAGAACTGGGGCGGGTTTTAAAATAGAATTGGGTTGGAATTAAGTTTAGTGGTTGGTCCAGGGAATTGGGCTGATGGTGGAGTGGGCCGCCTGGAACAGAAAGATGGGGCCTGGGATTAATTTCAAATTGTGTTTGTATTTCGAAACATACACAAGATTACCAGTATATATTACACACTATGGAAACATTAAATCGTCATATATTTCGCAAAATTATAAACTAATTAATTTCAAATTATTTGGAAAATTTCGGAAGCTCCGATAATTAATTATAAAATAACCGACGTGGGTCAAATTTGGGTTGTCACAACAAATGTCCTGATTTTACTTGGGTTAATGCAAGCAACTCGAGAAAATGAAATTGACCAAACCAATTTGACGTCAAACCCATTCATTTTAAAAAGAAGCTCCAACCAAAGAGTTTAGGAATTATGGCCGAACCCTCAGAAACGGTTCTACATATCTCAGGCTATATGAGAATTCAGGCCATTTGTAGTTCGATAAGCTTGATTTACGCACAGAATTTTTGAAAGAACAAAGCCAACCCTCGATACCGAATTATGAAGGTATCAAAATGCCTCGAGATAGATTCGAGAGCGATGTTGGAATAAACAGCCGAGTTTTCGACATATAATCCGCCTACATATCCTTAAACCGTCGGAATCAAGGCTGCGTGTGTTCGACTCGATCGGTGGAAAAGGAATCTATATGCTAGATACCTTTGGTCTGGACAACTACAAATTAACGAGTATGAAAGGAGGCTTGTAACCTCTTAGCATGAAATATGGCGCGCTTCACACCCATTAATTAGAACTTACATAGACAACACTTCCAAAGCTCTTGACGCATGTCCCATCAGATTGTAAACTTGCTTCCGCTAAACTAAACTTAACTAAACTTCCGAATTCGAGACAGAAACTGACAACACTAAGAGAAACTCTCATGCTTCGATAAAGAGGTTCGATTTTGGTGGAAGTCTCTCCTCTGCTCGTCGTCCTAAGAGTATTGACATTCCTCTTTGGACTGTGTCCCAGTTCGCTGCTCGAAAAGTGTCGCACGTGTGCTGCATCCTTTTTGATTGTGTCCGCACTGTGCATTTTTGGAGACTCATCCTTTTTGGATGCTTCTCGACAAGACTGAGAAAGAAAACGCGTCAAGCTTAAAAAATGCAATTAAGGATGGGAGAAGTGTTCTTTTTATTACCATGTCGACCCTTCATTGTTCTCTTCATACGACGTTGACCTCGATCGTATCTGACGTCCAGCAAATAAAGCTATGTCCTTGTGGTTTTGCAGTACAATCTTCAATGTACTCTTTCATTTTGATGCTAAAAATAAATAAATAAACGCTGATGCGATACTAGTGTTCTCTTTGTTGTCATCTCTTCGATGCTCTTCTTGATGTTTGCTTTATCAAAAATAACAGCTGGTCGTTGAGGCACCGATGGACTAATATTGCTTTTGGGATACACGATTTCCTTTCTTTATCCATGGTATGTCCTCTTGCGGGGATGACATTCCCGGCGATCCGTAAATTACTGCGAGGTAATAAATCTTCCTTCTCGCATGCCGACCTTTGACGAGACCTGAACTCTCTCGTCGTGCATAAATTTTGACGAGGCATGAAATCTTCTCGTCGTGCATAATTTAATGACTCGCGATGCATGATTTACCTGCCGCGTTCATGAATCTTTTAATTCGCCTGGGGTTGATAATCTGGCAAAACCCTCCAAAAAATATAACCGATTTGATCGATACAGGGTAAATAATACTAGCTTAGCATCTCCTTCTGATGCAATGCCTTTCTTGATTGACAATAATTACCTTGCTTTGATAACGCGATGCAATACCCCCTATACGGAAATTGTGAGATCTTCGGTTGAGATTCTGTTTTGATTCCGCCTTGGAATCTGGCCATACCCTTTGTAAATTTCATATTGTCGGGATTGGCTTGAAATAAACAAATCACTTCCCAAGTTTTCTCCGACATAAGCGATATAAAATGCTCCCTTTCTCAGAAAAATTTACTGATTTTGGGATAGTTTTCTCCTCTTTGGAGTTCTCCCTCTTGTAAACAGCTAGTCTATCCTCAATAATTATCCAACTGTAACGAGTTGGATGCTCATAATATTCCAACTTAACGAGGTGAAATTGCTCGATATATTCCCTGTACGCGAGGGTGGAATCCTCGATAATATTCCAACTGTAACGAGGTGGATGGCCTCGATAATATTCCACTGTAACGAGGTGGATGGCTCGATAATATTCCAACTGTACCGAGGTGGATGGTCGATAATATTCTCAACGTAACAAGGTGGATGCTCGATAATAAGTCCATTGTAACGAGTGGATGCTCGATAATATCCAACTGTAACGATGTTGAATGGCTCGATATATTCCACCTTTACGAGGTGGATGGCTTGATAATATTCCAACGTCACGATGTGGATGCTCGTAATATTCCAACTGTAAGAGGTGGATGAACTCGATAATAATTCCAACTGTAACGAGGTGTGATGGCTCGATAATATTCCAACTGTAACGAGGTGGATGCTTCGATATATTCCAACTGTACCGAGGTGGACGGGCTCGATCATACTCCACTGTAACGAGGTGGAAACGGCTCGTAATAGTTCCAACTGTAACTAGGTGGATGGGTCTCGATAATATTCCAACTGTAACGAGGTGGATGACTCGAATAATATTCCAACTGTACGAGGTGGCTGGCTCGATAATATTCCCGCTGGGCGCGGTGAGATGGCTCGATAAATATCCACCTGTAACGATGTGGATGGCTCGATAATATTCCAACTGTAACGAGTTGGATGGCTCGATAATATTCCAACTGTTTTTAACGAGGTGGCATGACTCGATAATATTCCAACTCGTAACGTGTGAGGCTCGATAATATTCCATCTGATTCGAAAATAGAAACCTGAAATGTGAAAATCATATATATACGACCAATTATGGGTGGATCGCCCAACACGATATGGCTATAAAAGTCTTTTGATGGGCAATCAAAACACATAATCCTTAGGGGTGGACACCCAACGAATTAGAAGTGTGAACTCTTACATATTCAAGAACAAAGTACGCCGAAATTGCTACGCGACAAACATACTAAATTGACGCTTATGCACGTCGCGACTATGATTCTGTTCTTTAAAGAAAGAATCATCGGAGGTAATGATTGATTCAATTCGCATTGAAAATAAAGACACTCTCGTCTTCCTTGACAAAACTCGCAAAATTTAATTTTGTCGCAGTCATTGTCTAAACATTGAGCGGAAAAAAACTGGGTAACAATTCGATTAATTGACTGCCAAGGAGAGATTGTGGTCACCATCATCTTTCTGAGTGATGGAACTCGGGCAACTTCCTTGCAACACTTCTAGTTAGTGTCACCGTGATCGTCTTCAAAATTGATGTCGCTTCAAGATCCGACCTTAACAATACTATCACTGCACAGGCTCGACACCCCCAAACATTAGTTATCGATGATTGAAGTAAGAATAAAAAGTTAAAAATTGATGAAACTTAGATTGAGTCCCCAATTGGCTATTTCCAGATTAAGGCTTATGATAAGTCCAACGGTAACTTTGATCATGACTCCATAACTAGAATCCTCCTTGACCTTGTTTTCTTGCACTTGGAAGAAATCTATCAGTCGGTCGGGCCTCGATATTCCTGCAAGATAAAAAAGAAACTTTTTTTATCACGGGAGGCAGATAAAGCCAATAGAGATAAAAATGAGATTGAATATTTTTCTAGGTTTCGCTGATGAGTACACGATGGGTGCAAGTGACGCCCTGTGTCCTTCATGATAGCTTTATATAGCCATTTTGTGACTCTCAATTGTTCCATGCATCAAAGAAAAATCTTAGTTTGAAGGACTGATCTGTGTTGGTCTTGTCTCCATGCTCATTCTGCCAAGTTGTTACACGCTCGCCCGTCCTTTCAATGACAATTGAGGAAATTTTTGAGGAACCCTCCTCAAAAATGTGTCCGGTCTACAATTATAGAAGAAAAAGACCCTCATAACTGCTCTGTATAACTATGAGGTTGCTCATTCAGGAATTTTGAGGCCCCTCCTCAAAATTTTGTCCCAGTTTACCTCATAAGTAATAAATGACATTTGTGGAATTTTTTGTCTTGTTCCAGTTGCAAACTAGATTGTCGTAATTTTTGAAAATCACCCAAGGGCTAATATCCGTAGAATTTCGGTCTTCTATTTTGACTTTAAAGGAAGTCAACTTTAAATGATTTGAGATCCTCTCAAAAATTCGTCCCAGTTTCCCATTAGAGAGAAATGGAAAACTTACTGGGTATATGGAAACGAGACGTTGTGGCACTTACTATCTCATTGGAGCAGGAATCAGGGTCCAAACATAGTTCCCCTCTCAAGGTGTAACCAAAATAGGAAGTTTTGATAATGAACGACCCCCCGAGCGACATAGGCAGCCTACGTATCTCATTCTGAAGAATTTCAGGTCGAACGTTAGTTCCAACTAGAAATGTGACGATTAAATTTTCATATGAGTAGCGTGATCATACTTACCTCCTCCACTTTTCCTTGGCTTTATCCCATATCCGTAAATTCTGGCAGATTTTTCCATTTAGATCGCCCAATGCGGTAAATTTTGGTTGAGCTTTCCAGTACTTGAAACCGTCTTCCAAAGCATTCTCCCACTTTGACAATTTCAACAAACTTTTTGTCCATCATACACAACATTCTTTCAGAGTACTCAGGATCTTGAGTACGAAGGACATTTCAGTGATCTCCGTTCAGACATTGGAGGTTGAACTCTTGCGGCCTCTTTTCTCTAGCGCAAAGCGGTACTCTCGATAATCTTCTGTGACTTCTGTTTGATCATTCTCAGTAGTAGGCTCTGGGGCTCTTCTATGTTTGTCCAAATCTTTCTGTGAAATGCCTTTGCGAGTCACTCCAAACTTTTCCATTGTTTAAGTCTTGTGAGTGCCCGTGTAAGGCCACTGTAGAGCTTCTCCACTGGGACTTCGAAGAATGAGAAGAGACGCATCAATAATGCTTCATTTTAACCAACTCCCACTAGTTGATCACAATAAACTTTTAGATGTTTGGCTAGAGGGTTTCCTGTTCCTCAAAAGTGACAAACTTGGCACGTGAATCCTTCTGGGGAGGCAAGATTCGGGTTTGGATGCATAAATACGGTAGACTCAACACCCATCGACTGCGGAAATGTAGTGCAACTCCTTTCATGGCTTCTGATCTCTCTTTCATATTCAGGCTTGACTACCTCTTCTTTTGACCTCCACTCTCTCTCTGTTACTTATAGTGATCAAGCTCGGAACAGTCGATTAAGGTTCATTTGAATTGGATTTGGAAAGAGTCTTTTGAGGGTTTGGTGGTGGAAAAGTGGAGATTCTGGGTATTTTGAGTGGCTTGATAATTTGGGGGAAATTGGAAAGTCTGAGGATCAGTATTGGTTTTGACGATGGGGGAAGGTTTGAGCATTGTTAGTATTTGGTTTTGAGTGAGTTGAAGGATTTTGATTGGTATTGTGGAGGATGATGTGGTGCTTGACAAGATGTGGGTGGAGTGACGGGGAGTGGGATAGTTGAGTCAATATAGTTGGAGGATTTTGAGCGGGGTTACGAGAGAAGGTTTATGAACCTGTTCCGCGTTCGAGGGAGGAAAGTGGGCGGAGGTTCTTCCATTCTGGAGGGTTGAGATGAAATGGATTAGGCAAATCTCGCATTCTTTGCATTTCGACCCTCATTCGCAATCTGTTGCATCAACTGACAGAATCATTCATTTTTATCAGCGGCGACGGGTTGAGCACAAAACAACATATATGTCAATTTCATCTTGTTTGCCCCCCTCGTTGTACGTTTCTTGCAAATTTTGATCGGGGAAGGAATCTTTAGTGGGCCTCAGGGACCTTGTGAAAATACGGATGATCAACCAACACAAATCAGTTTTAAATAACTGACAAATCAAAAAACTCAAAGAAAACCAGTATGTTCGTTCCTGGAGTGGTGAATAATACAAAGATATCACATATAGTGTTAAACACTAGAGTTGCTTTATTCGGAGATTAAACTGGCTACAAAATATAGAGAAACCAATATAGATTAAATGGTTAAATAGACAGGCAGGGTCTACTGACTTTGGATTTAGGAAAAAAATTGTCGACTTGAGTCGAGACAAGGTTTAACGGCATCTTTCATACAGTACTGATTTTGATTGAGATGTAACTCAATTTCTTGTAAGAGTTAAAATTCTCAAAATTTTTTTATTTGGAATGACGAATCTTTTTTGATGTGACTTTTTTAAAAAAAAAACGAAAGCTCGAAGAGTATTTGGCGCCACTTTGGATAGTGGACTTGATATTTATGACTTATGGGTTCTAAAATATTTGAGGAAGGAGTGAGCTAGAATATCTCCATGATTAAAACACACAATTTCAAATAAGCATTTATAAACAAAATATACGCGTTCTAAACAGATATGTGACCCTTTTATGCCAAGGGTGGGGCCTAGCGATTTGAGGAGAGTATACGTCATTGGAAAGGATTCTCGAAAACCACCGTATACATCCTTCAAATTTAAACACATAAGTAGGAAGGCCGTTTAGGCCGTGGGCCGTTTTGGACTTCAAGGTGATTTTGTAATGGGCCAACCCGCATGGGTATTGGTAATCTTAGGCAATGCCGCTATTTCGGGATTTGGTTGAGCTATATCCTCGGTTTACAGGAATTGTTTCAAATCGACGGTACCCGAGTCGGACAAAAACCATCGGGGTGGGAGCTATCGAACAACGCCGGATGACCGCTTCATTCGACTATTTATTCGATACTCCCAAATTGATTCTGGTATATCTGAGAGAAGTCTCGGTAAGCCGGTAACTCCGTTTCCTAATGCAGACTATTGCCCGTTTGGCGGAAGTTATTATGACATGAAAGGCAAATTGCTTGAAAAAGCTAAAGTATTTAAACAAGTAAAACAGTTATCGTAAATTAATTTGATAAAAATTTAGGCCCGTTTGGATGGGCTTAATAAAAGCAACTTTAAAAAAGTACTTTTGAAAGTGCTGAAACTTATTTTTAAAATAAGCAGTATGGGTTTGGATAAAAGTGCTGAAGTTGCTAGCCAAACGTTGGAAAAAAGGGAAACAGGAAGGAAAAGAGATGTTAGGGGTATATTGTTAAATTTGGAGATTGTAAAAATATTAAGGGTAAATACATAAAAAATTTGGTCCAATGTAAAACAGTTTAAGCTTTAAAAAAAAAAAGTACTTCTACCCCAGCTTTTTAACTTTTGGCTTTTAAACTAAAAAGTTTTTTTAACTTAAATAAGTTATTTTCAGTATTGCCAAAACAGCTAAAATAAGTCAAAATCAGCTTTTAAAAAGTCAGTTTGAACCAGCTTTTAAGCTGAGCAAAACAGGGCTCTTAGTCGTAAGGTTAGAATCCTCCAAATTAGTCCCCAGCGGAGTCGTCATTTCTGTTTGCGAAAAAATTTGATTTCGAAAGAGTTTGTTTTATTTTTAGAGTTATTTTAGACTTTTAGGATGTCGCCACTTAATTTTTATGAAAATCAAGAAAATTTTGTTTCATAACAAACTGAAACAGGAAAAATTGTTTTGAACGTTTTTAGGGGGTTCGGGATTATATTAGTGTCTTAGGAGGGTTTAAGGCCCTAAGAAACTCCGACTAAATTACGGTTTTCCGGCGAATGAATAACTTATTGAATATTTTGTTTTAACTTTTTACAACTTGAGTTTGAAACTTTATCAAAATTACTAGCCAAATTCACAAGGTTGCAAACCTTTGTTGTTTTAAGATTTCGTCAAAGCTAAACTTAAAACTTTTAATTCTAAGCGACTTTTCAAATTCGAACATCTTTAACGTTTGTCAAATTTTTAGTTTCGAAGTTTGATAAAGCGAAGGTTGTTAGGTTGGGGTTTGGAGTTTTCTAATCCTAAAATAACGTCATTCAAAAACAAACACGAAAAAGTAAACAATAAAAGAGATGGGAGGAGAGAGAGAGGATTTTTGTGTGTCCAACCAGGGTTCTGTTCGCCTTTGACCGATTTTGGACCCACCTGTTTTTGGGTTGTTCCCCCCATTTTTTGTACCTGTCCTAGTCTAAAAAGTATGAAATAATTACAAGAAAAATAAAAGGGGACAAGGGCTTATGACCCATACAAGAAAAATATAAAATGTAAAGTTAAAGGAAATTTTCTAATTACATTTTGGATTTTATTTCACGGTTCTTCATCTTCGTGATCCCTTGACTTGAAACGGGTTGATTCGATGGAAAGGATTATCGAGCCTGTATGGCTCGCCTAAGCATGGATATAGCGAGTCCCAAATGGACTCGAAAGGGAGTTTTCACAGGAAACCCAAAAATAGATTAAACGAATTAATACGTAATCCAATTAACATAAATAAAGAGAATGAAATAACAAGACATACAAGTTAATAGCATATTAGTTAATAACTAACATGGAAAGTAGCAAGATGGAGAGAAAAAAAATAAATTTGGAGAAGAATATAAAGCATATGCATACATTACTCATTCTAAATAAAGACATAATGTTTCGGGAAAAAATCTGAAATGACCACCACACATTAAAGACCCATTTGGGTACAATTTAGAGTGAGAAGTACATGCATAAAAAAATTGCTAAGATTCAGTTAAAGTATTTTAGCAAACAAAAAAACCCCTAACACAACAACAAAATGGCAGCCTTTAAATTAAACCAGACGAGTGAAGTAAAATAGCACTAACAACGGAAGCATGAAACGTTTAACATCCATGTCTTGACTGAATGAAACAGAACCTAACTCAACTAAAAATTTCAAAACAGCTTTATCACCATGAAGACTACTAGAGGGATTTATTCATATTTGATAAACATTCAAGACATTATCATACCATGGAGAACCTACAACTTGACAATCAGGAAGAAATCTTACGGAAGCCAGGTGCGGAAAAGGAAATACCAAGCAAGACAACCAATATTAAAGCCGTGGCTCTCCAACAGAAACCGAGTCCCCCCAAAAAAAAACAATACGATAAAATCTCTACCATGGCAAACTTATAACAATAGAAAGCAACATAAGATGACAAAACATAACACATGATACATCACAAACTCGAACCAAACCCAACGAATATAGCATCCTATATTCGCAACAGACAGGCCATGTATACCCAACAATAGACTGTTTTAATGCATTTGATTCAGCACAAACGAAATACCAGCATATGGATTAACAGCAAACCCAAAAGCACTAAAGCGACAAACAAAGAAATTCGAAATGGAAGAAAACGAGAAGAAGGTAAAAGGCAGGGGAAAATTACGGAAATATATATACGTATATGGATGCATCAAAACATACTGTAAATAAAATGGCATGAATGAACAAAGCTCTTCACGCACACACAAAATTTAAAGTCGAAAACGAGACATAAAGGGGGTAGATATTACCTTTTAGAGGCAGCGAACGAGACGACAACGAGCTGGTGCGAGCTATTCCACCACGAACTTAATGTTTCGAACAGTCGCCTAAAGGGACTAGCGTCACCGAAACGAAGAAGCGATATCTCAATCAAACCGAAGCGCAGCTTCTGCTCTGTATTTCAGCTAATAAAACGACGAAGAGGGAGACACACTTTCGGCTCTGAAACTCTCACAAATTGGAACGCTAATCGTCCTCTTTCATAGCTTCACTCACCCTTCTCTTATACTACCACCCTCCGTTCTACTGAAGCAAACAGGAAAGGACAGAAAAATCTTTTCTCAAAACTCGTCTCACCCCTTATGATATAACTCTCCAGAAAATTCCCAAAAAAAATCGTCCAACCAAATTTCTAACTCCTAAAACTCTCGACACAAAATATTCCAATCCAAAATCTTTTCAAACAAAAATTCCAAGTTTCTCAAATTTTTTCAACCAAAAACCTCCAACCCCCTTTACTGAAGACGCAGAGGGGTTTATATAGAAGAAGAGAGACTAAGGTTTCGAATTTGGGGCGAGAGGCGCGATTTTCGCCCATTTCAAATTTGAAATTCGAAGTTATCCGCATCTGAAGGAATATGCCACTTTGATGCCAAGATTCCCAACGGAATCGAGTTGAGGTGGAGGGATGAGATTATTCCATCGTCCCTTTGCCCTTGCGTGGATTGAATCCGCATCGCAAGGACGGATCCGTGTCGTTTTGCACTGCAAGTCGTACGAAAAAGTGAGGCGTCGCAGAGGCTGCAGAGGTCCGTTGGGTGATCTCATTCTTCCACGCGCTAAAGAGAGAGGGAGAGAGGAGGAGAGGTTTTGGGGAGGGAGACGCGATTCTGATTGGGTGGTCGGTGGGAAATCGTCGCGTTGAGGGGGGTTTCTGGTTTCTGATCCTGGGGAATTTGAGTGGGGAAGAGGGGAAGACAAGAAGGAGGTATAATAAAGGAGGGGTCGGGTTCGGGAAAAGGAAAATGGGCGGGGTTTTAAAAATAGAATTGGGTTGGGAATTAATTTATGGGCCTTGGGTCGGAGGGGAATTGGGCTGGTGAGTGGAGTGGGCCGCCTGGGAAACAGAAGATGGGGCCGGGGTTAATTCAATATTGGGTTGGTTCGAACATACACAGGATATTACCAGCTATAATACACAACTATGGAAACATTTAAATCGTTATATTTCGCAAAATTATTAAAAAACTAATTACTCTTAAATTATTGGAAAATTAGGAAGCTCGATAATTAATTTATACCGACGTGGGTCAAAATTGGGTGTCAACACCATGGTGACATGAACTTGTCTAGACTTATGGTGTATGTTCAATACATTGAAGAGTCCAAACTTAGTAGGATTTCTAGAAACTTGAAGATAAGTGTACCAAGTAAGCAAAACCAACCTAGGTTTAAGAAGAAGACTCCAACTCAAGATGAACCTAGGGATTCTAAGGTAAAACTTGAGAAGGGTAGTGGTTCTCAAGGTGGTAAGCCTACTTGTGCTACTTGTTGGAAGAAGCACTATGGAAAATATCTTGTTGGTACCGGAAATTTCTTTGGTTGTGTTAAGGATGGACATAAAGTGAGGGATTGTCCTATGATTGCGGCTAGAGGAAAGAAGGAAAGGAAATTTGGCAAGTTCCTACAATGTTTCCGGGGGTGTGGTGATTGGTGATGTCCAAGAAGGCTCATTCTATGGAACTCCGGGGAAAGGGGATTTTTTTTTTTTTTTTTTTTTTTCTCCCCAAAGTCGGATGATGATGATGATAATGATGATGTTGGTAAGTTCTTATATTTCTCTCTCTAGTTGTTATGAGTTCCTTCTAAGTGGAGGAGTATGGTGAGCAGTGGAGTTTTGATTGATTGTCTCTTCTCTTCTATTCAACTCAAGCTTGAGAGTTAGAAAGTCATAGTAGCATGTTGCATGTTGCATTGTGTTTACAAGTCTTGTTGGAATTGAATTTCATTGATTCCTTGAATTGTGCATTTGTTGAAGTTATAATTATGTTGTAAATTGAGTTTATATGATTTTTTTATCTCATACTATCATGTTTTCATCATAAATTTCTCAAATGTTGCATTTTTGAAAAATTTGGACTTGTTCACTATAAGGAATTTATAGTCACGGTGAGGAATTTCAAATTTTGGCTAAATTGTGTTTTGTTTAAAATGATTGTAGTGTGTATATAATGAATGTATATAAGCATGATAATGAATGTGGAAGGAGTTTTTGCTATTTGAAATTAAGAATGTGAGTCTTATTGTGGAATGACTCGTAGATTAGCTTCTATCCTCTTATTGTGTTTTGAGTCTCTTAAGGTATGGGAAATTGGTGTTCTTCTTAATTGTTTATTGTGTATGGTGTGAAATGGTTATGTGCTTCTAGTCTTGAGTTTATTATATCTTGAAAGTGTATAAAAAGAAGCAAGTGTCACTCGAGGACGAATGTTGTCCAAGTGGGGGAGATTGTAACACCTCTAAAACGACTTAGGTGAAACTAGAGCCTAACACTTTTGTATTAATATTTTGAAGTCCTAAAATGGGTTATCATGATGTTAGGAGGCCGTGGTTAAAGCTTCGTGAAGTTTGGAGGTCAAACCCCAAGAACATTCATGACGTTCATAGGGTTTGTCTTGAAACGTCCTTGTGTGACTTAGAGTGTTTCATCAAGTTTTATGTGTTCGTTTTGGATGAAATCAATGTGAGAGGTCCTAAACTTGTAAAGAACATATTCAGATTGGAATCATAGAGCAAAACTCCCAAGGACCAACTAAGGGTCCTTGAAGAAGGACCCATCTGTGAGCCTAAAAAGCCAAAAAGCGGTCTTACCTACAAGGGACAACCTACGCCCCGTAGGTGGGAGGCGTGGGTCAGGACTTAGCCTAGGGATCTTAAGCTCCCAAAGGCAAGTCTCTGATCCCATTGACGGTCCGACAGGATGGCCCGTCAAGGGACCAACGCCCCGTCGATGGGCAACTATTGATGGTATCCTTCAACTGCGCTGGTTCACTATAAAGTGTAGGGTTAAAATGGTAAATTCACTGCACGTCCAGATACTTAAATTGGCGGTTTCCTAGGGTTTTTTTTATATTTCAAGTGGGTTTATAAGTCTTTAACACCTACATGAATTCACTATTCCAAATCAAAACCCAAAATCTCTAAGAAATTATCTAGAACTCCATATGAGCCAAAACTCAAGATAGAGCTTGGATTAAAGATTCTTTTGTGATTCTTCATCAATTCTTCATCAAATTCGTGGTATAGCATCAATTGATTTATGGTTCTTCATTCTTGAATCTCTTTTCTTGAAGGAGGCAAACTTCAAATTGATTTCCAAAGTCTTTCAAGGATGAACTTGTCCTATTTTGATATCTAGCGATGGGTTCTTGCATAAAATGTTTTGAATCATTGTATATTGATTGACTTAAATGTAAAAACTACATAATATGATAAACTTCAATATACATTTAAATAATATTGGTATAGTTTAATTTTTTTTGTGATATGACTATAACTATACAATAAATAGCAAATTCCAATGTTATAAATAATCAATTTTTTTTATATTTATATAAATAAAACTAATAAAATAGGAAAGTTATGATTAAAAACTCATAATTATTATGTATTATACCTTCTCTTCATCAATATCCTTATATTACATATTTTTTTGTATTTTCCCCCAATTCAAGATCCTTTTGTATGAGGTAGGAGTGATTTTTGGGGTTCAATTTTCGAGGAGGGAAAGGCGACACGGACCATGCCCACCACCTCACGGTAGTCTTAAGACTTCCGGCGTCCCCCTCGTTGCCTCTGCCCACCCTACTTACGCCGACCCTGCACCCCCGCCCGGCTCCCGAGTCTTACCTCCCAGCGTCTCGTGGTTCGTTCGTCCGTCCCCCCCCCTCCCCCTCAGACCGTAGAACCATCTGCCTCAATATTACCGGCTCGCACCCGGGGTTCATCTAGTTGTAGGAGTGTGTCGCGGTTCTCGTCCACCAATCTCTAAAGAGTCGCCATCGCTATAATCCCCATCTCGCTGGGCGACCTGTCCCAATCTAGTCCAACGATTCTCAACCAACTTTGCACTGAATCTCTCGTCGCCCGGCGTTATTTATCCGAAAGCCGCCCTACCTTTCCTGACCGAGCCTGTGGCGGGTTCAGCAAGCTTATCTGCCTACATGCACCCATTCCCGCCCTTTTCTCCGACTTGTCTTCTCCCACCACTCCTACTCATTCCTTCGATCTCTTCTTTCGCTACGCACGCTCCCCCTCCCTCGTCTTCACCACCTTGCTCCCTCGCAAGGGATTTCCATCAACCCCTCATTCTAAACCTCTTCCGCTACCCTCCCCTCTACACACTGCCTTTCCCCCCCCCCATTTTTTTTTAACCCCCAAGGCCCATTCCCACCCTGACTTGGTGCCAACGTCCTTTATACCACTCGTACTTGAATCTGCACTAGTCCTGAAACCATTTCTCGCTCGTCCTTGTCGATCCCCTAACCTGGGCCCCAGCGTACTCAGCACTTCGTGATACGTTCCCCGTAATTGTTGTCCGGCTTTTACGCGGACGCTCCCCCCGCCTGCACGCCTCGGCTCCCTCTTCCCTTTACCCTTCGCATGCATGTCGGCACTCCCCCCCTACAATGGTCAGAGTCCCCGCTTCCGTCTCACCCTCTCCGTCTTCTCCTCCCTTTCATCGAGCTCACTATCCAGATTACCCCTCTTCTCGGTCTGCCCGTTGTTCCCCTTCTTCCCTCTTACCCCTCGTGCCCCTAGCCTGTTTCTCCTCCCAGCGAACTAGGATTCTCCCATTTTAACGTATCCTCCCCGTTCGAGACTGTTCCTTCCCTGCCGAGGGCACTCCGACTATGCCCCCCCCCCCCTGCCGATCTCCCTGACGGGCTACCGACTAGCGTTCTACTCCGCTTACTCTCCGCACCTTATATCTGTTTTCCTTCTCTCATGATTCTGTGTCGTGCTCTCCGTTGGTGGTGCTCTCCCTGATTTCCATCCCATGGGGTTCCCGATAACTTTGAAGCGTAATTATGATACGTCTTATTATTTCTTTTTTATACTTATATTTATACTTATATTTGTGGTTCAATCAAATGTCAAATATTTATAGTTACTAATACTTATATACATGATAATTGTATTGCAATATTAATCAGAACGTGATTTGTGAATACAAATCTATTTGGGATACATAAGTAATTGTATCCATTGATTAGCAATAATACAAGTATAGTTTGGATACATCAATACTATAGTTTTTATAAATAAATACCAAGTAACGTCAAAGCTCAAGTATTATACAAAACTCACAAAAAAATAGATCGACGTTTTGTTGGTTTTTTAATTTTTATATGTGAATAACTTACACATTTGGATACATACACATCTATTGTTTTTCCTTTTCTTATTAACAAACAGTGTATTTCAGATGATAGTATACATGTTGTATTCACATTTTTGTGGTTAAAATATGTATCATTTTTGTCAAATTTTTGTATTCATTATGGTAAAATTGTACTACTTTACGGTAATTTGATTATTAATACACTTAATTTTTTTAAATACTTGTATACTTGATATATTAATACTTTAAGTTTTATAAATAGAAACCCCAATGAATTCACTGTATTCATATGCTAATTGTACAAAGTTAATAGATTTTCCTTATTTAGTTATTGTAATTACCAATTGTATTAGTGTATAAATAAATAAAAAATAAAAAAAATATGCAAAAAATTACAACGAGAAAAGAAATGAATAAACTTTTATATTCAAAAAAATATGAATACTTTATGATTAGTATTTAGTGAATATTATTGTATTTAAGAAATATAAATACAACCTTTTGTATTAGGTGATCAATCATATTTGAATACAATATTGTAATTATTAGTGATAATTTAATAATGGAAATTTCAGTGTTTATTCGCGAACATATTAAATGGTTAGTACTTGAGTTATTATGGTTAATATCAGACCTTATTTAGTGCACTGTAAAATAATATAATAAAAATTAAAATAAAATAAATTTATTACAAACATGCAGTAGAAATTGACATAAAGTGTAGTCAGTCTAGTAAATAACCTTATTTCTATCTATGAAACTTCAATAACCCTATTCAATTGTGTCATTTTGTAAGTTTGCTCTTTTATTTATAATAATGATTCATTTAATTTCATTCATTTGTAGTTGTGATTCCTTGTTTTGGTAATTGCAAACTTTATTACCTGATATGTCAATACTGGATAGGACATGTTCCATTCTCAGAGTCCTACTAAAATTCAAAAACAATTATAATTTAGGGTAGGGGTAAAAATTAAGATTCTGCGTATATCCTGCTAATTTATGAATCATGCTAGCTTTATGATGAATCTCTTGTGAAATTAATCTACTAATCATGTCTCTGTTCCTTTCTTCTTCTTTTTTTTTTGGAAAATTATAAGGTTCCTCTCCTCCATATGTAGTATATTGTTGTTGTCATTGTTATTCTCTAAACATCTGCGTTAATGGACTTCCTTGTATCATACCTTGTGGGCCCATTTCAGTTCTTCATTCCAACCTTGACAATCTCTTATAATGAGTAGACAGTTGAGCATCTTTTGCCATGTAAATTTTGAGAGCTTAAGGAAAAAAACAAATGTGTAGGTGTTCCAAACTTATTGCCTTGCATAATGCACATACATCATCCTCTATAATTTCCCAGTTGATTAGTATGTCCTTTGTGTACAACCTTCTATATATAGCCACATATATAGTGCAAACACCCATTTTGGACTATCAAGGTTGTTGCAGGTCAATCTTCTCTATGTTACCTTATTGTACTCCCCTTTTAGTACCTTACACATTTTTTTAATGATGAAGTTTGTTTCCTCCATGATTTCAGTTACCTAAAGGACCTTTTCTGCAGGATCCTTTCTGTTAATCATTGCCTCGTTTTCAGTATTTTCTTCACCATCCATGATGCATTCTTGGGTTCAACTTCCCATAGATCCCTACCCTTCAGATAATATGTATGAACCCATACAATTCATAATGTTATCCTTCTTTTGTATAGGTTCAGCAAAATGATTTCAGATTGATAGATGCTTGTTCCATACATAATGTCTGTGATGTTAAGTCCACAGAAAGCCTTTGGCAAATTACAGTGTCTCCCTAGCAATGAGTTGCTTTCCCTTACCATTGTTTGTTACTATCATAGACCTCTTACACATTGATTCATTTTTTGTTAGAACTTTCTTAGGCATTAGGAATATATGTGACCAAATCCTTGCATGGCTGAGAAGACATATTCATTAGTCTTCTTGCCAAGGATAGAATCCATGTAGTAATTTTGCCTATTATTTTGTCTATGAGAGGTTGGCATTGACTTATGAATAGCTTCTTAGAGCTCAAAGGCACCCCAAGATATCTCAATGGAAGATCTCGTTTACTAAATTTTTGTGTGCTATAATATTTTTCGTTATATCCAAAATAAACACAACTCTTAGCCTAATTAGCTATACACTTCTGAGAATTGCTAAATATATTCATACAATAAGGTGATGGAAGCTGTTAAGATTCAAGAATTAATGTACATAACCCGTTTAGTTAGCTTCAGTAATTTCATTAATTAGTTAGAATAGTTGTTAGGTTAACTAATTCTGTTATTTGCAGTCCACTAGTTTGTTAGATTAGGTTGTTAATTATTTTGATTCTCATCTTGTATAAATTGGGATTCTCTCCACAATTACAAGTGGTTGGTTTCACTTCACTCATTCACACTTTCTTCTTTCCTCTCAATTATGCTACTGAATTGTTTCTTTTTCTCTTCTTCTTCTCATTTTCAGCTTCGTGTTTATGATCATGGAAGCTCAAGCATGATTGATGAGAAAGTTTTTTTAACAGACAGAACATACCTCTACTAAACAACAAGAGATCATCAACAAAGCTTAACTGTACAATGTGTTGTTTGTGACATCTAGGATGATATTTGAAAGTTGGTTCGTCTTTTAGAGTGTTCAGCAGTGTGGTGTGATAGTCCATAACAAGAACAAAAAGATATGGTGACATAGGATCCCTTGTTTCACCCCTTTCTTTGCTTGGAATGCTGGACTAAGACACCCATTTATCATGATTGAGTTATGAGTATGACACTGTCCTTACACAATTCATTACCCAACCTACAAACTTCTGTAGAATCTGCATTCCTATTACAACCACATTCAGAAATTTCTATTCCAAGGAATCACATGCCTTCTACATGTCAATTTTAAACATACATCTTGGAGAAATACCTTTCCTATCATATCCTTTGAACCGTATTCATGACTTCATAAGCCACATTATCATGCAACATTCTACCAAGTTCAAAAGCAGCCTGACTTGGGTTACAGATCTTCCATTACAGTGTGAAAGTTGAGGGTGAGCTTTTGGAAATGGATTTCTATACAAGGTGGTGCAACAAGATATAGGCCTATACCCCTTGATAGAGGTAGGGTGTTGTGTTTTATGAATAAGAGTGCATCAGCTTGTTCATTAAGGACCAAAAAAAAAGAAGTAGTGCAGTTACCTCTTTCCTTATTGTCTGGCTAAGTTTTTTAATCTAAAAAAGAAATAAGAAATAAGCATTAAAATCATCCTCTCCTAGGCAATAGAGTCACCAATACTCTTTACAGGGGGGGTGCCTTGAAATCATAAAAAATTAATATTATATAACTAAGTAAATATTTTAATTCAAAAATGTGAATAAGAATACACATGTTAATAAAGACCGATTGATTATTAAAAGCCACTTCAGTGAACGTTAAATAAATTATTATTACAGTTAACCAGAAGAATCTAGGACAAATTTACTATTTAAAAATACCAATTTATACACTTCTTAAAAATAAAAATAAAATGACAGTATAAACAGTGACAGAAGTCCTCAATTTATACTAACTCGGACAAAAGTCATCAATTTACATACATAGAAAACAAATTAATTCATACACTTTAAAAAACGTCAATTATACAAACTGACAGAAGTCCTCAATTTACATAAAACCACTAACATTGACATAAAAGTCATCAATTTAGTTATGTTGAGCACTGGTTCAATTAAAAAAATTAATTCAAATCGCATTTTTATTTAGATTGTTTTTAGAATTTGCAGATTGGTTTTGAATTAAATAAATAGTACTGTGTTTGATTTTTTTTCTTTGATTTTGATTTTTAAAAGTCTCTCTCTCTTTATATATATATATAGATATTATTAATATATAAGTATATATATTATATATAATATATATAATATAAATATTATATATATATAGAGAGAGAGAGAGAGAGAGAGAGAGAGAGAGAAGGGGGGTTTAGGATTAAAAGTTGGACCGAATCGCATAGAGAAAAAACTAAAATCAATTCAAGTTTATTTTGATTGAACAAGTTACACTTTTTACAAAATTGAAAAATCAAAAAAACTAAATCAATTACTACCAAAATAAACAGAAAAATTGAAAGAACAAATCCTAATTTACTTAAACACTAAATAAAAAGATGGCAGACCACCACAAAAAAGTTAGATTTATTTTAAAAAAGTTCAATTTTTAAATTCGTAAATATTATTTTTTTAAAAACAATTTAATCTAGGAAATTTTAATAGTTGGAGTCTTCTTATTTGATAAATATACACACCAATATATTTTTTATGATTGTAATATAAATATATTAGTATCTTTTTTTCAAAATTTTATAACAAATATATTTTTACAGTAATAAAAAATTAGAGCAGTTTCATAACTACTCAACAATCGTTCACTTTATTAAGAACTTTCAAATACATTGATAAAATACATCTTTAAATGCATGTATTAATTATATATAGATCTTTTTTCACTAAAAATTTATATTGTTATGTGAAATTTTAAAAAATAGACACGACTTTGCAATTTTAATATAATTTCATAATTAATTACAGCCAAATCGATGCAATGAAATTTGAAAGTTCATGTTGTTCGTTTGTGGATACTTATAAAGTCAGACATGAAGACTATCTTACTCTTAGAGATGATTTTGCACGAGAAAAAGGTAAAAAGCCCATATAAATATTTTTATTTACACGATAATAAGTATTTAAGGGCAATAGGTTATAAACACAATATTCTCCTTCTCTTTTTATTAGTTTATGTCTATCTGCGTCTTTCAAATGCTTCCTGTTTAAGGAAGAAACTTTGTTGAATTATCAACTAATCGCGCACAAAAACGGAAATGTTTATACTAGTTTTTTTGTTTAACTGTCACGACCCAAATCAGGGACGCGACAGGGGGCAACCCACTTTACCCTTCCTATGTGAGCGGAAACCAAACCATCTAAACCTTAACATTTCAAAGATATACTCAAACAGGACAATAATGCGGAAAGACTTAAACTTCATTAATAAAAACAATTCAATTACTATTTATTATTATCCCCAAAAATCTGGAAGGTCATCCAGGAAGTGGAAGTCATTCATCACAAGAAATCTATCTCAAATACTTTAACTAGGAAGTCTAAAGAAACAAAATAACTAAAAAGGCTAGTCCATGCCGGAAGTTAGGCATCAAGACTTGAAGAAGAGGGACCCAGTCCAAGCTGACGCATTAGTCACCCGGAAATTTCCGATGAAGTGAAGACTGGCTAGATCTATTGTTGAGTTGAAGTTGACGAGCGTTTTGCTGCATTACACAAATAACAAAGAGGAAAACATAAAAGTAGGGGGTCAGTACAACCACACGTCTGAGTAGATTATCATCGGCTAACTCACAAATAGGAACAGTATATACAATAATGAAGGGTAAATCAACTACAATACCTTTCCCCAAAAAATGTAGCAATAACAACCATGAATTCATCAATAATTACAACCGAGTTTACCCATGGGACTCACAGCTCAATACCATTACTCATTTGGGAATTTAAAGTTGCATTAGATTGAGTATCTCATTATCTTTTGCAGATTCATTATCTTCTTCCTCTTGTGTCGGTAACGTGACACTACGATCCCTCTATTTCTTATCCTGGTGCCGGCACGTGGCCACTCCCGATCTATATTCTATATGGGTACCGGAACGTGGCCCCGATCCGATAATCGATACCTGGTGTCGAACGTGACACTCCGATCCTCATATTTATCCTGGTTACCGGAACGTGGCCCCCCCCCCCGATCCATATGCTATCTGGTGTCGGAAGTGACCCCTCCGATGCCTCATATTCTATACTGGTACCGGAACGTGGCACCCGATCCCCTATTCATCAAGAATTCTTTACACTAAGGCATCATCATTCTCATTATATAATTTATAAGCCTTCTTTCATACTAAGGACATCATCATTCTCATTATAAGAAATAGATCAAGTGAATTAGGGTTTCTTTCAAGATTTGGGATTCAATACTTCATCATGCTTTGTTAATTCATCACAATTTTATTAATCATAATCATGCAAGCAACAATCTAAGACACAATAGCAGGGTTTACAATATTATAAACCACATAATATTACTATTAAAGAGTTCCACTACGACTATCGTTAACATTAAACATAACTACCTCCACCGAAGAATTGAAATCAACAAGCTATCTTCTCAAAAATCCTTGCTATCCTCTTCGTCTCTCTCTCGTGATCGATTCTCTCTATCTCTTGTGTCTTTCTATTTTTCTTTATTCCAACCCTCTTTCTTTACCCTAATTAATATATAATTAAGAATAAAAGGAGGACATAAAAACCCACTAATTCAACTTAAGGTACCTCTTTTAACCCACAAGTAGTAATTAGACTATTAATATAACCCTCAAATCTTTTAATTAAGGAAGAAATAGTCAAAAACGAACCCTAAAACGGTAGAGGACCTTTTGCCTGGGACTGGAAACCTGTGACGGGCCGTTCGGGCCTGCGGACGGCCGTCCACACAGGTCGTCGCAGCGAGCTCCCTCAAACTCACTTAGCCTGTGACGGGCGCCCGTCCTGTTCCCGTCATGACGGTCAGAAACTCGTTTCTTGTATCAAATTCTCAAAAGTTGAAGGGTTTTGTAACGAAAACTCACGACGGGTTCGTCGTGGATGTGGACGGAACGTCCTGCAGGTTGCGGGTTCACAATTTACAGAGAGTCGATTTTCAGTACAACATTTCAAAATTCTAAGTGTCATGGGACGAAACCTCCTCGACGGGGCCGTAGTGACTATGACGGTCCGCGTTACATCCGCCGCTCCCAGCCGTTTTTCCGAAATAAAATCTGTTGCTTTTCCCCCCCCCCCCCCCCCCCCAAACGGACTAAAAAACAGGTCGTTAACAATTAGATACCAATTTACCTCATCGTTCGGTCCCGAACGATCAAAAGAAAGAAAAACAATGGCGAAAAGGAGTTACCTGAAATCTGTGAAACAGATGTGGGTATTTTTTGATATCGGCCTCCTTCTCCCAAGTGGCTCTTAACCGGTCGATTCTTCCATTGCACCTTGAGGATGCAATCTCTCTTGACCTCAACTTCTGCGAACTCCCTATTTAAAATAGCAAACAGGTTCCTCTCATAAGGGACAAATCTCATCCTAATATACTGAGTCCCAACGGATAATGTAGTTCCAGCTCCATGGTATCTTTTCAACATGGACACATGAAATAACCGGAATGCACTCCGGACAGACCTGGGGGCAAGGCTAATTCATAAGCACCTTTCCCTATTTCGCTTTTAGTACTTCAAAGGTACAATTACCTTGGACTATAGCTTACCTCTTTTGCCAAACCCGCATCACCCCTTTCATGGGAGAAAAAATTCACAAGACTTTTTGTTACCTTCCATGTGAACTCAAAGTCTCTAAACCTTCCCGGTCTGCATACTCCTTTTGTCTACTTGCGCCAGGCTAGAAGGCTTTTCTTGATATGCTATTCACCTTTCTAACGAATCCCTCAAAAGAATCGGTTACCCCAAGGTCTAACCTCGAAGGCATCAAACCAACCAATGGAGATCTACACCTCCTCCCATACAATGCGTCAAATGAGCAATATCAAGACTGGAGTGATAGCTAGTATTGTACGAAAACTCTGCCAAAGGTAAGAAGCTATCCCAATGGCCACCAAACTCTTTATCACGCATGCGCGGAAGCATATCTCCAACAACTTGAATCGTTCGCTCAGATGGACCATCGGTCTGAGGATGGAAACGCGTCGGGGGTACTAAGGTCAACCTAGTACCCAATTCTGCATGCCAAGGTTTCCAAAAACCTTAGTAGAAGTAAACTGCGTACCTCTATCTGAATAATGGATAGTGGAAAACCCAGCAACCCCTCGAACGATTTTTGTTTCTGAGATGTAGATTGTGCTCACTTCTCTGCATTGTAAGTCACCTTGACCGGAATGAAATGGCAAGCAGGACTTAGTCAAGATGTCCACAATTACCCAAATTTGAATCAAAACTCCCCCAGTGTCTTTGGAAGACCAACCACAAAAGTCATTGCAATTCTCTCCCACCTCCAGTTCAGGAATTGGGCATCCTTCTGAAGGGTCCTCACGGGCTTTTGGGTTCATATTTCACTTGTTGGACCGTTTGGGACCACTTGGCAATAAAGTCAACAATATTGCGCTTCATTTACTCCACCAAAGTGTTTTGTTTTAGGTGCGGATTACATTTGTTTGCACCCCGGATGTATAAATACCTTGAAACTAGGCTTCTGCCCAGAAATAGTGGTGATCAAATTTCCATCAATGCGGGGTACAACAACCCTTCCCTTAATCCTCAAACACCTTCCCGGATTGTTGCTTCCTAGCCTCTCCTCGCAACACTTTATCTTCTCGAATTGCGCCTAGTTTCCCATCATCAAACGTTTTCCCTTAAATCTTGTCAGAAAGAAGATCTTGACTCCACACTAGCCACAATCCTCCCTTCTCATTTATTTCCAACCTATAAGTCGTTAGCCAGGAGTCTGAACCTCTCTAGCCAATGGGCGGCTAGAGGCTGAAAATGGAGCTCGACTTTCCCATGCTCCCGCCGTTCTACTCAAGGCATCTGCCACCACATTGCCTTCCCCGGAGGATACAAAATAGTAGGTCGTAGTCCTTCAGTAGTTCAATCCATATCCTTTGCCTTCAAGTTCAAATTCTTTCTGAGTAAGACGACTTGAGGCTTACGATGATCTTGTTAGACCTCACACTTAACCCCATATAAATAGTGTCTCCATTGCTTCAATGCAAAACACTACGCGGCCAATTCCAATCATGAGTTGGATAAGTTACGTTCATGCCCTTTAATTGTCTTGAGGCATAAGCCCAATCCACGTTCTTCTTCTCTTGCAGTGAGCACTGCACCCAAACCCGGAATAGGATGCATCCACAATAAACAATGAAATTCTTAACCTTTCTACCGGCAAGGTGAGGATAGGTGCGGTCGGTCAACAAAGTCTGAAGCTTCTGAAACTTTCTACATTCATCTGACCATACAAATGGAAAAAACATTCGCTTAGTCAAGTTTCGTCAATGGGAAGTATTAAGAAGAGAATTCTTTGACAAATCGGCGGGTAGTAGCTAGCTAACCACACGAAGCTCCTTTATTTCTGACACATTAGTAGGCTTACCCAATTGTCTTCAATCTGCGATCTTAGGAAGGGATCCAACCATCACGCAATCATTAGAAACCACGTGCCCCAAGAGGGGACACTGCATCTAGCCAAAACTCAACCCAGTAGAGAACTGGCGTAATAAAGCTTTTTCTCCCTAACGTTTCAATTAACATCTCAATGCTCCTTCATGTCCTTCTTACTCTTGGAGTATAGCAGTATATCATCAATTAAAACACGATCACAAAGAGATCTAAATATGGCTTAAATTAAAAATCCGTTCATCAACTCATGAAGCTAAGCAGGGGAGTAGTAAGTAAGACAAAAAGGGACATCATAACAAATTCGTTAATGCCCAGCCTGTTCTAAAAAGAAGTCTTTGGCACATCCGTTGCCCGTATTTTCAAATTGATGATAACCGGATCTCAAGTCAACTTAGAGAAGACACAAGCACCTGTAATTGATCGAACAAGCATCAATGCGAGGGAAGAGGATAATTGTTCTTATGGTCACCTTGTTCAAACTGCCGGTAGTCTATGCAACATCGGAAACTCCCTCCTTCTTCTTTCACAAACAAAACGGAGCACCCCAAGGAGATGCACTGGTATAATGAAGCCCTTGCTCAACAAATCTTGAGTGAGCCTTTAACTCTCTTAAACTCGCGGGAGCCATTCTATACGGGGGTATGAAATGGGGCGTGTGCCAGGTTCAAGATCGATTACAGAAGTCAATATCCCTATTGGTGGCATACCAGGAAGATCTGCAGGGGAACACCTCCAAAAACTCGTGCGGACTACCGACAACCGACTCAATCGAAGGTAAGGGGTTAGTGTAATCCTTGAGATGGGCCAAGAAAGTAAAACACCCTTTACTAATCATTTTCTTAGCGCGAAAGAAAATGAGATGATACGCCACCGGATGGAGTGTAGTCACCCTCCCACACTAAGGATCCTGGGTCCCAGGCTTGGCCAATGTCACAGTTTTAGCATTTCCAATCCAAGATCGCAAAAATTTGGAGGAAGCCAGTCATACCCAGAATACATCAAAGTCACCCATTCTAAAAATAACACACCAAATCTTACATAGTGTTGCTCCCCACAAAGTTCACCAAACAAGACCTAGTACATTTTCAACGACCAAAGACTCACCACCCAGTGTAGGAAACACGAATAGCTGGCAAAAGTTAATTCACAATGCAATTTTAGACCCCATTAGCAAATGATGAAGATACATATGAAATACGTGGAGCTGGGAGCAGGGTAAATAATACAATGCCATTGCAATCACAAACCAAAAAGATTACCGGTGATAACAGCATCGACGCCCCTCCGAATTCAGACTACCCAGGAAAAAGCGTAACAATGGGCCTATCGTTTGTCTGTCCATTGCCCCTACCATGTTGCGTGTAGTGGCCCCATTTTGGTGCCCTCACCTCTGCCGTTGTGATGACCACCATTACCTCGACCACCACGATCCTCCAGAAAAAAGCGGTCTACCAGCCCACCTTACCTATAGCTTAGTGGGGTTCTGTAAACTATGGTTTGGAACAATTACCTCTTGATGTGTCCAACTTCCCCACATCATACAACACTATCGGGGTAGGCATAGGTTCTCTCGGAGTGAGTGTTGACGTCTGAGGTGGACCCCCAAACTACAGTCTGTAGTGAAGGAGTGAATGGTCGATTTGAGTAACCTCCGGAGCTCTGTCATTCTAGAGTGAGACCATTAAACTCGCCTCCCCTTCGAAACCTTTTCGATGTCGATGTCGTGGTGACGTCCGTCTGGCTTCACTCCTTCCACCTCTATCACAAAGTCTACCACCTCTTGGAAGGGTATGTTTGCCGTAGCCGTTACCTGTAAGGCTGAAAAATCCGCAAACTCTGACCATCAACCCCTTCACAAACGGCGGACGAATCCGTTCTTGTGGACTTGAAACAGAGTTGGGTGGCGTATCGGGGATTAGTGCGCGAAAGTTAGCCTCATACGCTGTTCTAAACTGTCATTCATCCTTGCTCTAGGGACTCAAGAACTCGTCCCTTTTTTTTTCTAATCTCTCAAAGTCCTTGGGAGATACTTCTCCATAAAAAAGGGTAGGAGAAGATTCCAATACATAGGGGGTGCCTCGTTGGTTGGACACTCAACATGGACGCCACCACATTTTGGCGTTCCCTTGAAACTGATAGTCACGAACTCAACGCCAAAACGGTTCCACTATACCCATTTCTTGTGTAGTAGCTCATGACAGTTAAACAGAAAGGAAAGTCTAGGCATCCTCTGATTCTGCGCCCTTAAAGATGGAGGTTCAAATTCAAGAACTTACTGAAAAGTTACATGCTGATCATTCGTCATAATAATAGGCCCAGTCGTCAGAGTGGACACGTGCCTATTCCCAATGATGCAGCCAGGCGGGAGCCATGGTCGACGCATTCATGTCGTACCTCTGAAAACGGGAGGTGTTGTGAAGAAAACCACTGGAGGTTGCAGACCCTGATAGGATAACCCACTAGATAAGCAAGTACCTGGTTGATCATCGCTGGGGTAGGTTGGGGTGGCATTTCCTCATTTGCAACTTGTCATTCTCCCCCCTTCTCCCCCTATCTTATCAACCTCCAGGTCGGTGGAGGAGGTCACCGCCCCCCTAGTATTAAAGGCTATGTGCTTGTCCTCTCCTCTAGAGGCGTCCCCCAGACCTCTCCCACGGGCACTCTTGCCGTTGCCGTCCTCGAGCTACAGCCCCAGTGGCTGGCTTCGGTCGTTTCTGGTCTTTCCGTTGTTGCTCTGGTGCGGTCGTTGCTCTAGTTTCTAACCATCTGCGAAATAGAGTGAAGATGGTCAGATACCAATTGATCGCCCAGATACCAATTGGACTCAAGTAGTAGCACGAAAAAGGAGAATGAAAGAGTGAAATTTCCCTAAAGTCCTATAGCCTCTAAGGGAAAGTAAAGGCGTCCCCATACGTTCCTTAAGACTCTTACTAGACCTGTTCTGTGTGGATGAGACCAACGAACTAATGCTCTGATACTAAGTTTGTCACGGGACCCAAATCAGGGTCAGGGGACGCGGACTGGCACCCACATGTTACCCTCTATGTGAGCGAACAAACCCACTAAACCTTAAATTGCAGATATATCAACAGAAAAAGGCGGGAAAAAGGACTTAAAACTCATATAAAAACAATTCAATACTATTATTATTATCCCAAACAATCTGGCAGTCATCATCACAAGTAACATATATATCAAAATTACTAACTAGGAATGGTCTAAGAACAAAAAACTAAAAAGCTTAGTCCATGCCGGAAGTTCAAGGCATCAAGCCTTGAAGGAAGAGACCCAGTCAAGTAGACGGCATTAGATCACCCTGAATTTCCGATGAGTGAGACTGGGACGTAGATCTACTGTTGAGGTGAAGGTGACGGAACGTGTGCTGCATTACACAAATAACAAGAGGAAAAACATTAAAGTATAGGGGGTCAGTACCAAACCACACGTTACGAGCTAGATATCAGCGGCGAAACTCAAAATAGGGAACAGTATATATCAATAATAAGGTAAATCAACACAATATCAACAGTAGCAATAAACCAACATGCAATTCATCAATAACTACAAACCGAGTTCCACCACTGAGGACCTTCAAGCCCAATACATACTCATTTGGGAATTTTAAAGTTCATTAGATTGAGTATATTTTCATTATCTTCAAGATTCAGATCTTTCTTCCTCTTGTGTCGGACGGGACCTCCGATCCTCATTTCTATCCTGTGCCGGAACGTGGCACTCCGATCCTCATATGTCTTCATGGTACCGGAACGTGGCACCCGATCCATGAATCTATCCTGTGCTTCGGAAGTGGACACTCCGATCCTCATATTTCTATCCCTACGGTGGATACCGGACGGGCACCGATCCATATTCTATCCTGGTGTCGGAACGTGACACTCCGATCTCATATTCTATCCTGGTACCGGAACGTGGCACCCGATCCCCTAATTCATTTCAAGCCTTCTTTACAATAGGAATCATCATTCTTCATTAATATTATCAAGCCTTCTTTCTACTAAGGTCGCATCACATTCTCATTATATAATATTCCAGTGAATTAGGGTTCGTTCAAGATTGGGGATTCAAATAACTCTCATGCTTTTTGTTTAATTCATCACAATTTTATAATCATAATCATGCAAGCATTACAATTCTGAGCACATAGCAGGGTTTACAATTTTATCAAACAATAATACTTACTATTAAGAGTTCACTACGTATCGTAACATAAACCATAACCTACCTCCACCGAGAAATTGAAATCAAACAAGCTATCTTCTCAAAATCCTTTGCCTATCCTCTTCGTCTCCTCTCTCTTGATCGCTTCTCTAATAATTGCTGTGCTTTCTATTTTTCTTATTCCAAACCCTATTTCTTTTACCCCTAATTAATATATAATTAAGAATAAAGGAGGACAATAAAACCCACTAATTACTAAGGTTACCGCTTTTTAACCCAAAGTAATTAGACTAATAAGATTAACCTCAATCTTTATAATTAAGGAAAGAAAAAGAAAGTCAAAACGACCCCTAAAAACGTGTAGAGGAAATACTATTTTGCCTGGGACTGCGCAAACAGTTGACGGGGCCGTAGTTGCCTGCGACGGTCCGTAAACCGGTCGTCGCAGATCCCTTCAACTCAAGAGCCCTGTAGGCCCGTCACAGCTGTGACGGTCCGTCCTGTTCCTCCGTCATGACGCGTCAGAAAACTCAGTTTTTCTGTATCAATTCTCAAAAGTTGACGGTTTTGTAACGAAAAAACTCACGACGGTTCGTCGTGGATGTGACGGGCAGTCCTGGCAGGTTGCGTCACATTTTACAGAGAGTCATTTTCAGTACCAATTTCAAAAATTCTAAGGTCATGACGACACCTCCTCGACGGCACGTCGTGACTCTGACGGTCCGTCGTTACATCTGCGTCCCAGCCAGTTTTTTCCGAAATAAAATTGTTGCTCAAAACGACTAAAACAGGTCGTTACAATAGATACCAATTTACCATCGTTCGTACCCGAACCGAGCATAAAGAAAGAAAAACAATGGCGGAAAAGAGTACCTGAAGTGAATATGCTTGGAACAGATGTGGGTTTTTTCTTGTATATCTGCCGCCTTCTCCAAAGTGCTTCTGTCAAACGGTCGATTCTTCCATTGCACATTGATGGATGCAATCTCTCTTGACCTCAAACTTGCGAAACTTCCTAGTTAAAATAGCAACAGGTTCCTCCTCATAAAGACAAAATTCTCATCCAAGAATACTGAGTCCCAACGGATAATTGTAGTTTCCATCTCCATGGTATCTTTTCAACATGGACACAGGAAAATAACGGATGCACTCATGGGACAGACCGGGGGCAAGGCTAATCAGAACCACCTCCCCTATTCGCCTTTAGTACTTCACATGGTTCCAATATACCGTACTTAGCTTACCTATTTTGCCAAAACCGCATTCACCCCTTTCAGGGCGGGAACCTTTCAACCAAGACTTGTTCACCTCCATGAAACTCCAAGTATTAACTTCCGCGTCTGCATTACTCCTTTTGCTACTTTGCGCCCGTAGAAGCTTTTCTGAATGCTCTTCACCTGTTCTAACGAATCCCTCAAAAGATCGGTTACCCCAAGGTCTAACCTCGAAGCATCCAAACCAACCCAATGGGAGGATCTACACCTCATCCCATACATGCTTCAATGGAGCCATATCCTACTGGTAGTGTCAGTGATAGCTATATGGTACGAAAACGCTGCCAAAGGTAAGAAGCTATCCCAATGGCCACCACCAAAAAAACGCTATCACGCATGCGCGAAGATTTATCCTCCCAACACGTGATCGTTCGCTAAGACTGACCATCGGTCTGAGGATGGAACGCAAGGGGGTTACTAAGGTCCAACCGTACCCAATTCTGCATGCACAATGTTTTCCAAAAACTTAGAAGTAAAGGGTGACCTCTATCTGATATAATGGATAGTGGAAAAACCCCATGCAATCGACGGATTTATGAGATGTAGATTTTTGCTAACTTCTATGCATTGTAAGTCACCCTTGACCGGAATGAAATGAGAAAGACTTAGTCAATCTGTCCACAATTACCCAAATTGAATCAAACTTCCCCAGGTCTTTGGAAGAACAACCACAAAGTCATTGGCAATTCTCTCCCACTTCCATTCAGGAATGGGGCATCCTTTTGAAGTGTTCCTCGGGCCTTTGGTGTTCATATTTTCACTTGTTTGACAGTTTGGGAAACTTGGCAAATAAAGTCAAACAAATTGCGCTTCATTATACTCCACCCAAAAGTGTTGTTTTAGGTCGCGATTAACATCTTGGTTGCACCCGGATGTATACAATACCTTGAACTATGAGCTTCTGCCAGAATAGTGGGATCACATCATCAATGAGGGTTACACAACCCTTCCCCCTTAATCCTCAAAACCACCCTTCCTCGTCGATGTTGCTTTCCTTTTTTTTTTTTAGCCTCTCCTCGCAACACTTATCTTGATTCGCATTAGTTTCCATATCAAACTTGTTTTCCATTAATCTTGTCAAGAAAAGAAGATCTTGACTCCACACGAGCCCAACA
>JAKWJA010001659.1:0-100583 GCA_027704765.1 Solanum habrochaites | reverse complement strand
AGTTACTATTATTTTATGATTTGACTCCCCTTCTGAATAAAGAAAATATTTTATTGATTTTTTTTCTTATTTAAAAAATTGACAGATCTCTTACCTGTTTGTTATTTTGTGTGGTTGGTGGGTACAAAGAAAATTTAAAATATGATTTTTTGGCTTTCATTATTTAAGGAAAAATATATTGCTCTTCCTTATTTGTTATTACTTGCTTATAAAATAATTCAAATAATTTGGCTGATTTGAATCTCCTTTTGAGTAAGGAATACTATATTATTAATTTCTTAAAATATTCTTTTCTTTGTGTTCTCCCCCTCTTTGCTATATAAATAAGAGCCCCCCTGACTTCATTATTTCACACTCTCACATTTGATATTCACTCACTTTCATCACAAGTGCTCGCATTACTCTCTCACTCACACTCCTCTCATTGCTCACCATCTCATGCTTAGGCTCATTGCTTGAACACTTTAAACAATTACAAAAAAGGTTCTCACTCTTAGTAGATAGAAAATGCATGCATACTTTGAGATTTTTTTTGTTGTGTTGCTGTCCTGAATTGAAACCTTACTAAAACTCTTCATTGCCATTATTAACTTATTATTACCAAATATATGAGCAACTAAATATGAAAAGAAAACAATTAAAGTTACCATAAATAAACAAGTAATAATTAATCAAGTCAATATTAATGGAAGAAGAGACCAATTAATATAATTTTCCTTTGTTCAAAAGAGCCAAAATCAGAACTATAGTAATATTTCATTACGAAATATAAACAAGTAAAATAAGATTAAGAGGAGTACTAATATTTTCCTTTAAATAAAGAAGAGTCAACTTGGTGAACTAATTTGACTCTCTTGCATTGACCATTGATCAATATACTCAGTATCGAGTTTCAGCATGTTATAAATTGGTCATTGCATTCAGTTAGCTCAGAATTCTCTATATCATGTTTAGATTATTATACATGCTTTTGTTCTTGTTCAGTTATGTTTTATTTCAGCTTTATACTAACCTACATGCTCAGTACCTTTCAAGTACTGACACATACATGATACATCTTCTCGTGATATAGGTTCAGGATCTCAGCCTCCAGATCATGCATAAATTGATTTTTGATCTTCAGTTCAGCAGATTCAGTGGTGAGTCCTCATTCTCCAAGGACAATAGTCGTGAGTTTCTTTTCAGTATTTAGTCTTTTATGTTCAGTTTTTTCTAGATTTAGCTGGGGCTTGTCCCACTATTTCTAGTCCGTTTTAGAGGTTATTTTTAGACATAGTTAGCTTTAGCTTAGTATTGAGTTTATAACTTCTTTGTATTAGACTCATTGATTTCATTTATCTCAATTATAGAATATGGGTATTCCCCATCTTTTATTTTAAGTAGGATTTAGTTTTTGCAATAGTTTATATTCTTTAGTATGCTCATGATCATGCCAGCAGGGTTAGCTTGGAATCACGTGTGGTCCTAGTTTCCGTATCCGCGTCTCGGGGGTAGCTCGGGGCATGACAAAACTTGGTATCAGAGAAGTAGGTTCAAGAGTCCTAGTTTGTCTTAAAAGACGCCCTAAGTAGAGTTTTTTTCATAGGTGTGAAGTTCACCACATCTAATGAGAGAGAGGCTACAAAGTGTTTTAGGAAAACTTCACTTTCTTGTTAGTCTTATCGTGCGTAAGGTATGATCTTATTCTAGTCTAACTTGACGTTCTACGTTTCAGATCATGCCTCCTGGTAGAGATAACGTTAGGAATGCGAACGTTAGAAATGCAAAAGCAGCTCCTCCAGTACCAAATCAGGAAGTATCCAATGCTGAGTTCAGGAATGCCATACAAATGTTGGCTCAGAGTATAACAATCGGGTTCATGCTCATGTGAATGAAAATAGTGGATCCGTAGCAGCGCGGGTCCGAGATTTTGTTAGGATGAATCCACCTGAGTTCTTAGGATCGCAAGCAAATGAGGATCCTCAGAATCTCTTGGATGAGATCAAGAAAATCTTTGAGGTAATGCAAGTCACTGGAAATGATCGGTTGGCATCATACCAGATGAAAGATGTTGTACACTTAGTGGAAGAAGAATAGGGGTGCCAATGCGTCTCGGCAGGTTTTTCCCAATAGAGTTGAGAAATTGCTTTACTGAGACTTTTCTCGACAGGTTTTTCCCATTAGAGTTGAGAAATGTAAAATCCCAAGAATTCATGAACTTAAGGCAAGGTAACATGACAGTCCAAGAGTGTGAACTCAAGTTTAACCAACTCTCCAAGTATTCTCCTCACATGGTTGCTGACTCCAGGGCTCAGATGAATAAGTTCTTCTATGGAGTGACGAATTTGGTGAAAACTCAGTGTAGAAGTGCAATGTTACTTTGAGATATGAACATCTCTAGGATTATGACTCTTGCTCAGCAGATTGAGGGTGATAATCTTACGGAACAAGCTAAAGAGAATAAGAAGTCTAGGACTGGGAACTATGACTATACTTAACAGAAATTAGGTGGTGGATATCGCTCGTAGATTCAGCAGAAGTTTTCAGCTCCCGCCCCTTCCTCAGCTAGTGTTCCATCCTCCAAGAACAGGTATGACCTGAAAGGTAGAGCACCGGCCTCTAAATCTCATGGAAGTGTTTCAGGCACCAATACTTACCCCACTTGCCCTAAGTGTGGTAAGAACCATCCGAGCGAGTGTCTTGTAGGAAAAGAGGGATGTTTTAGGTGCGGTCAGTTAGGTGACAAGTTTAGAAATTGTCCTTCTAGACAGGGTCAAGGAGGCGGTAATGGTAGAACTGAGTCTACAACTTCAACAGCACCAGCAAGTCGCCCAACTCAGTGGGGTAACTCATCTGGTACAGGCGGCGGTCAACGCCAAAAAGAGGTTGTATGCTTATCAGGCTCGCCAGGATCAGGAAGGTTCTCCTGATGTAGTTATTGGTACGTTACGAGTGTTTGACCTTCATGTTTATACATTGTTAGATCCAAGGGCTACTCTCTCCTGTGTAAATCCTTACATAGCAGTCTAATTCAATGTTAATCCAGAAAATCTCTCAGAACCTTTCTCAGTCTCTACTCCAGTTGGTGACCCAGTTATATCTAGAAGGATATACAGAAATTGCCCTTTCACAATCTCTCAGAAAGTCACCTCAGTAGATTCTGTAGAATTATAAATTGTAGACTTTGATGTCATTATAGGCATGGATTAGTTACATTCATGTTATGCCTCAGTCTATAGTAGAACTAGGATTGTAGTTTAGCGCCTAAGGGTCGATTTTTTTCTTACCTTAAGGCTAGAAAGATGATCTCTAAGGTTTATCTCTATCATCTTGTTTGGGTTAAGGATTTTCGCTCTAAAATCCCAACTGTTGAGTTAGTTCCAGTAGTCAATGAGTTTCTAGAAGTGTTTCCAGAAGATCTTCCCGGAATCCCTCTCAAAAGGGAAATCGACTTTGGAATTGATCTCCTTCCAGATACCTAGCCTATTTATATTCCTCCTTACAAAATGGCTCCAGAGAGATTAAGGAATTGAAAGAGCAGTTGAAAGACCTTCTAGATAAGGGCTTCATCAGATCTAGTATTTCACCATGAGGTGCACCAGTGTTGTTCGTAAGGAAGAAAGATGGTTGTCTCAGAATGTTCATTGACTATAGACAGTTGAACAAGGTCAAAATCAATAATAAGTATCCCATCTCTAGGATTGATGACTTGTTTGACCAATTTCAGGGTGCTAGTCACTTCTCCAAGATAGACCTCCGATCGGGTTATCATCAACTTAGAGTTAGAGATAGTGACAGTCCGGAAAAAAAATTCAGAACCTGGTATGGTCATTACAAATTCATAGTTATGTCGCTTGGACTAACCAATGCTCCTGCAGCTTTCATGGACTTGATTAACAAAGTATTCAAATGGTTCTTGGACTTGTTCGTTACCGTCTTCATTGATGATATCCTCATTTACTCTAGAAATGAGAAAGAACCTGAGAGTCATTTGAGAATTGTTTTACAGACTCTCAAGGATCGACAGTTATTTTCTAAGTTCAGCAAATATGAGTTTTGTTTTCAATCCGTTGTTTCGTTGGTCACATTGTATCTAGCAAAGGGATCCGAGTGGATTCACAAAATATAGAAGCAGTAAAACAATGGCCCAGACCTATCTCAGCTACATATATCAGAAGTTTCTTAGGTCTAGCGGGTTATTATAGAAGGTTCATGGAAGGATTCTCCTCCATAGCCTCACTATTGACTAGGTTGACTCATAAGATAGTCAAGTTTCAATGGTCAGATGATTGTGAGAAAAGCTTTGCAGAATTGAAAACAAGATTGACTACAACTCATGTCTTGAATCTACTAGAGGGTTCAGATGGTTATGTGATCTATTGTGATGCATCTAGAGTTGGCCTAGGTTGTGTGTTGATGCAGCGAGATAAGGTTATAGCGTATGCTTCTAGACAGCTTAAGGTGCATGAGAAAAACTATCCAACTCATGACCTTGAGCTTGCAGCAGTGGTGTTTGCACTCAAGATATTGAGACACTACTTGTATGGTGTTCATGTAGATGTGTTCACTGACCATAAGAGCCTTCAATATGTGTTAGACCAGAAAGAGTTGAATTTCGCCAGAGGAGATGACTTGAGTTCCTTAAGGATTATGATATGAGTGTGCATTATCATCCTGGTAAGGGAATATAGTAGCAGATGCTCTTAGTAAATTATGTATGGGTAGTGTAGCCCACGTTGAGGAAGAAAGAAAAGAGCTAGTGAAGGATGTCACATGCTTGCTCGCTTAGGAGTTCACCTTATGAGCATATCAGATAGTGGTGTAACAGTTCAGAATGGGGCATAATCTTCTTTGGTAGTGGAGGTTAAGGAAAAGCAAGACAGTGATCCAATGTTGCTTGAACTTAAGGGTACATTCCACAATCAGAGAGTGGAGGTTTTCTCCCAAGGTGGAGATGGTGTACTTTGCTACCAGGGTAGATTCTGTGTTCCTGATGTGGGTGAGTTGAGAAATCATATCCTTCCGTAAGCCCAGAACTCCAGATATTCTATTTACCCAGGTTCCACTAAGATGTACCGCAATCTGCGAGAAGTCTATTAGAGGAATGGCATAAAGAGGGATATAGCAGATTTTGTGAGTAACTGCCCCAATTTCCAGAAAGTCAAGGTAGAACATCAGAAACCTGGAGGTATGACTCAAGAGATTGATATTCCTACTTGGAAGTGGGAAGTGATCAATATGGATTTTATCACAGGGTTACCTCGTACTCGCAGACAACATGACTCAATTTGGGTGATAGTTGATACGATGACTAAGTCTTCTCGCTTTTTAGTAGTCAAGACTACACATTCAGCGAAGGACTATGCCACGCTTTACATCAATGAAGTTGTGAGGTTGCATGGGGTTCCTTTGTCTATCATCTCAGATAGAGGTCCTCAGTTTAACCCTCATTTCTGGAAGTCATTCCAGAAGGGTCTTGGTACTCAAGTTAACCTTAGTACAACATTTCATCCACAGACAAATGGGCATACAGAGCGTACCATTCAGACCTTAGAGGATATGTTGAGATCTTGTGTGATTGATTTCAAGGGTAGTTAGGATGATCACCTTCCTCTTATTGAGTTTGCCTACACAATAGCTACCATTCCAGCATTCAGATGACCCCTTATTAGGCTTTCTATGGGCGTAGATGTAGATCTCCCATTGGTTGGTTTGAAGTAGGTGAAGTAGCTTTGATAGGGACATATTCAACCCTTTATGCTATGGAGAAAGTGCAGCTCATTAGAGATAGACTTAAGACAACCCAAGTCATCAAAAATCTTATGCAGATGTAAGAAGAAGGGAATTAGAGTTCCAAGTGGATGATTGTGTTTTCCTGAAAATCTCACCTATGAAAGGGGTGATGAGATTTGGCAAGAAAAGGAAGCTCCGTCTTAGATATGTAGGCCCTTACAAGATCTTGAAAACGGTTGGCAAGGTGGCATATGAGTTAGAGTAGCCAGCATAATTAGCAGCAGTGCATCCAGTCTTCCAAATCTCACTCTTGAAAAAGTGTGTAGGTGATCCAGCCTCTGTAGTGTCATTAGAGAGTGTGGCAGTGAAAGATAGTCTTTCTTACGATAATGTACTAGTTGAGATTCTTGATTGTCAGGTCAGGAGGTTGAGAAATAAAGAAGTCGCTTCAGTCAAGGTTTTGTGGAGGAGTCAGTCTGTAGAGGGAGCTACTTGGAAAGCAGAAGTAGTCATGAAAGCCAAGTATCCTCACCTTTTTCCTTTCGATTCCACTCCAGCTTGAGGTAATAATTCTTCTTTAGTTTTCGAGTCATTCATACGTGAAATTCAATCTTAGAATCATGTTCCCTCGGTTTGTAATTGCATTTTAGGTGTATTTGCATGTTCTCGGAACTCGATTAAGTCAGAAACTCAGCTCTCAGTGTTTAGTAGTAGGGTTTTGCAGCTCTCTCCCTCTATTCCAACTAGTTAGTCTTCATTCGAGGAATAATGTTCCCGAGGAGGAGACAATGTAACACCCCGTATCCAAAATAGACCAAAAATTATTTTTTTAGAAAATATACAGGTGCAAAATACTGTGTCCATCAACGAACCGTAGCCTGACCCACGGTCCGTCATGCACATCCGCCGTTGGAGTCAGAAATTCCCAAATCTCAATCCAAAAAATTTGACTAAGTGTTGAGCGACGGACGGACTTATGGTCCGTAGGTCAGACTACAGTCTGTAGTCTGAGTCCATCGAACAACACCCCATTCACCGACTCTCTGATAAGAACAATGATTGACCAGCACGGTCCGTGGATAGACCTACAAACCGTAGGTGGAAGTTTGCAAAGAGTTCGGAGGAGTGAATGCAATTGGGTCAACTTCAAATGATCGTAACTCTTAGCACAAAATGAATTACGTGTCCTATGACCTATCAAAATATAGATAATTGAATTATCTTTCCATAGACACCAACTTTTCTAAAATCAAACCTTTGACTAAAATGTTATTCCCGTTTTAGTAAAGGCCTGTCGAACAGGCCCAACCAACAGACCCAAATGACGGACTGTCTGTCCAGATCGTCATTTGATCCAACAGCAATTAACCCAGGGGTCTTTTGGTCTTTTTCCCCTTTGTTTAAACCCTAAGATACGTCATTTTGACACTAATCGTCAGATTTTAGTAAGTTTAAGCCTTGAAACATAACTAAAACTTACCCTAAGTTAAATCATTAATCAAAAACTTAGAAAATTAGAAGCAACAAAGGAGGAAAAAGTCAAGAACCCTAGTTCAAGAACACAGCAAGGTTCCAGCAGTTCCAGCCACGAAATCTAAGTGTTTCTCTGTGAATTTCATCACCATGTATGTGGGATTTCACTAGTGGGTTCCTTTCACCCATTGGGTCCCTAGTTTTCAGTCAATTCTTGATTCTCTTATCATGATTGAACCTAGGGTTTCTAGAACTTTGATAGAACTTCATAAATTTACAAAATATATGTTCTAAATCATATTGTTAAGTTATTATTGAGTTTATCTCATGAATTTCTAAACCCTAGCTTTGTATTTATTTAGTTCTTGAATTACACATGCTAGGCCAGATATTTCAGCTATTCAGTTATACATGCCTCAGTTTGAGTTATGCAGTAATTATAGAAAATTTAGACATAATCAGTTAACTACATAAATTAATGGGAGTAGCATAATATCGAGTTGGACTAGGGTTCAGCGTACTCAATTAGTCCAGAACTACTAGCCAAGTAGGTTGTAAGTCCCCTTTGTGGGCAATCAGTTTAGTAATCACGCCAACATGCATTTATACCTCTAGCAGGGTATGTTGGGTCCTCTCGATGGGGCGTATACATCGGAGTCCACATTTAACTCATGTGGTTTTATTATCGGTTATTAGTAGCTCCCACTGTTCAGTCAGACTCTTTTGCATTGACCATTTATCAGTATACTCAGTACCGAGTTTCAGCATGTTATAAATTGGTCATTGCATTCAGTTAGCTCAGAACCTCTTTAACCATACCTAAGTGATCCTCAAAGCTACCCTAGATAAGAACCTTTCAATTAAACATCATTTACTAAGAGAACCTTATTCATTAAATCCATTTAAGAGACAAGTAAAATCAATTAGGGGACTTCACATAATGGTCTTAGAGGACCAGGGAACTCATCCTAACATCTTCAAAGCCTACTTGTGTCATGTGTAGATAGCGTCTCATTCCACTACCTACATGTTGTAGAATTTCTTCAATACTAGAATGCATATCCAATATGGTGAGAATACGCACTGACCGACATAGACCATACTAGCTAGATATGGAATCAACTGTTATAAGGACCCTACACCGTGGAAGGTGTTCTACTTTCCAAAGGTAGAACTCATGTTGCCACATAGTTAATAGATATAAAGGGTTTCTTTGTACTCTAGTATAGAACTTATTCAATATTAGAATGCACATCCCATATGATGATAATAGGCACTAACCAACATAGACAATACTAGTTAGATATGGAATCAACTGTCATAAGTACCTTACACCGTGGAAGATGTTTAACTTGCCAAAGGTAGAACTAGTAATCATCCCATTTAGGCACATCGTTAAGAGATATCAAGGATTTGTTTGTACTCTAGTCTCTTGCTCAAGTAGAGCTACTACCACAAGCATATCATGTCAGTGCTTTACCTTTGTTCTCATATGTGTTAAAGAATGTACCATCACTAAGTCATACCAACTCATAATATTTTTTCTTCTAAGGATGGGTCAACTAGGGTTGCCAACCAAGGTCTATTAGGATAACTCTTATGACTTTATTAAAGATTGTTGCATGTCGTTCCGGCCAACCTATCTCTAAGTCTATCATTACAATCAAGAAAGAGGAACCATGTAGGTCTATTACTTCAAGGCTTCTTATAAACCTTCTTTTCATTATTCAATGTTTCACATTCTTAACCTTCTTTTTCATTATTCAAAGTTTTACATTCACTTAGGGTTCTGAACTCATCAAGAAGGGGCACCATGCTTATGTCTATCGGTTCAAAACATACTCTATAATGCCTAATTTAATCATTCAAGGAAGGTCACCAACTTTAAATCTACCGATCCTAGACGTTCATTCATACGCTCTTTCAATGTCATTCAAGTACCAAGTAGGGACGAGTAATCTACCAATGTAAGATACATCCTACTATAAGGGTTCTCTATAGTCCTTCATCATCATATATCAACAGCTAGAGAAAAATTACATTCAATCAAATCATTATAGCACCCATACAAGATCATATAGACATCACATGAGTACTTTATACCATCACATATACCAAATCATGATCATACTATAATTCACATAATAATGCCGACAAGGCCATTTTCATAATGATTATAACAATTATACACCACCACCATAGGTGGACCATACCAATCAATAACAATTCAATAACTATTCAATGCTAAACAAAGAAATCAAGTCAATTCACCACCTTCCAATAGTCATAATTACCATTCCTTAGCCCTTCCAACAATTTTACATAACAAGAGATCTTTACAATAACAATAAACACAAGATTATGCCAACAATTCATCCATATCAATGATCCATCAATACTCAATATAGATATCAACATTATAAGGCAATATATGAACAATTATAATATTGATCAATACATAATTCAATAGTCCAATACAATCTACACGTGAATTCAACATAATTAAGTCATGATCAATTCATCCACTTTAGACCAAGAATTAGGAATTCAAAGAATACATGAGTTCATGCAGTTTTTTATCTTAAAAAATTCAATCAACATTGATAAATTAATAAAACATCAATTTAAATCTTTTCATGCAAGAACCCATGCTTAGAATTCAAAATAGGATTTCAATTCTTTTTGAAGATCTTTGGAAAGCCTTTGGAATTGAATTCTTGAATGGAAGAATAATCAAGGATGGATTTACCATACTTAATTGAAGAAATCACACGAAATTGATGGAGAAATCAGTGAAGAACTTCAATCCTAGCTTCAACTTTGCTTCAAGCTTCAATGGAGTCTAGAGAGAACTTATTTTTATGTTGGGGTTTTGATTTTGAAAAGTGAGGAATAATTAGGTCTTAGGTATATAAACCAACTTAAAATACCTAAAAAGAAACTAAAATAACCGTATAGTAATTAATTAGGACGTGGGTGAATTTTCCAAATCGCCCTTACATTGTCCTAAACCTGCAGGAAAATTGTAGGCGAAACGACGGCCACCCAGCTACTAGGCGTCGTTTGATTGACGGGGCATCCTGTTGGGCGTAATTTTGATCAAAGAATCAAATTTTGGGGCTAAGCTCCCAAAAAAAGTGTGGATCCACGCCCCCCTAACGAGTGGGCATCATTCAATCAAAGGGGCGTCTTTTGGACTGTTTTGGCAGCTTTGGGCAAATGTTTGGGTCCTCCTCAAGGACCCTTGGGGTGGTCTTTGGGGAGTCTTACCCAGACGTTTAGACCCTAAACATGTTAATTTAGATGTTAGAGTCCTCTCCAATCAATTTAGATACCAAACAACACATAAAACATGTCAAGGCACATCAGCACACACAAAGACTAGTTCCCAAACGTCTTGATCGTTCGTTGATGTTTGACTTCCAAACTCTCCACACTGACCCCTAAAGCTATTATTCATCATTTCAACACTTTATTAACTAGTTATTAACTCGTTAAACGCATGATAGGCTCTAGATTAACCTAGTTCATTTTGAGGGTTGTTGCAATAACATTAACATCATTATTACTTGAATAACATGTCATTACACAACGATCAACATAATAGTCATAAGTTGAAGGATTACAATCTAATACGATAAAAATGTTCATAACGAAGTCCAAAACCATATGAAACATTGTCTAGAGTTATTCTAACACCATTAAGACTGAAAACAAATAAAAACCAACGTCTAAAAGCATAGACACAGGCACTATATTATGTCGAATCTTTGGAGTATATCGTACGTCATGCAACATTAAGGAACAACCACCACACAAGTCCACTTTTCAAGTGCATATACCTTTGACTTCAATCCTAGCATTATTTCCTATGTAGATCCACCTTGATTTATATGAAACTTGACGAAACTCAAAAAACGCCTCTTTATCTCGACTCACGTTTTGGTGAATCCTGAGTCTATAATCTACATAGGATGAGATTTAGTTAGTAAAGAAGTGCTAGAAACATATATAGCTCTTAGAGATGTGTTATTTAGAAATGCTACCTTTTAGGGCTTAGTGCATTCACGAGAGAATTGCCCCAGAATTTGCAATTGTAGAACTTCATTTTGCTCTTGTCTCTCTTCTTGAAAAACCCTTTTACTTTGTTGGAATTTGGTTTCTTTTTTTAAAAGGGTCCTTCTCCAGTCTCTTTGTCTTTTCCATTTCTTTTTCATCTTTTCTTGCTCTTGAAACCTGAAGATTTCGTACCACTTGACTGTGCCACAAAGGCAATAGAAGCAGCCTTAGCAGCATCAAGGCGCCCATGTTCAAGTTCAACATGACATGCAATATCGGAAAGAGTTTTGATGCTATCATTATGGGTCAAGTTAAACTTCAAATGTTCCCAATTATTGGGAAGAGACTGAATTTTTGCTCATCTGAAAGAACATAGCCAGCACTCTTGAGTTGAGCTATCATATTTGACATCACCCTAAGGTGTTGTTTGATATTTTGATCATGACGCTTTTTGTAAGTATCAAATTTGATAGTTAAGTATCGGATATGGGTAACGTACGTACCCCCATATGTTCCTCACAGATGTGCCCACACAACATGACCAGTAGGAATTTTCTCACATTCACGTATGAGGTCATCAACTACATAACTAACAATTATTCCACATGCAGTGGAGTTATCCTTTTTTCAAGTTTTGTAAGCATCAAGATCCTTTCTGTGTTGTGCAGTATTTCCCTCTTCTGGTTGATTCAAAAAATGATTTATACCTTCCAAAGCATTTTTCTCTTCCAGTACATATCATATTTACGATTCTAGATGTCGTGATTATCATCGTTAAATTTTTCACCTTTGTTTAAGTCAGCAATGATACTTTTTGTTATCATGTCTCTTATTGACATATAATTAGGCAAGAATTTTAACAATTGTGCATATAACATACACATTCAAGCAAACCAATTTTCATGATGATCTCATATTTAAATGTAAAATCAAAAAGACACATAAGCATCCATTCATCATCTACGAATTAAATATTCATCCAAAATTTAAAACTAACTTCTTAATATGTATTTTAATACATTGAAGACTGTAATAATAAGGATATTTTAAGTCTAATAACATAATTTGAGAAAAAAAACAAAATACATAATTCATATCTTGAAATACAAATAAGCAATGAAATTTACAAGTAATTCAAAAACTAAAATCATCCCACAAGTCTTCGAGACAACAAATGTAAAACCTAAAAGGCTGACTAGGCCAAATGTCATGATAAATGTCAGTTAATCTACTAACTCAAGGTTCATGGAGAACGTCTGTGCAATAAGCTAAGGCTCTCCAATCTGAAAATTTCTTATATTCAGCCACTTCAGCCCATTTTATTTTTTTAAAAAAAATGAATAAAATCATGTGCTGACATTAGGGGTGTACATGATCGGTTTGGTTTGAGTTTTTTAAATATCAAACTAAACTATTTAAGTCGTATTTTTGAATTTATAAATCAAACCATACCAATAAAACTCAGATTTTTCAACTTCGGCTTTTTTCGAGTTTCTTCGGAGTTTTTTTGGATTTTTAGGCTTTTTCCGATAAAGTATTCATACAAATATATAATTTACTTGTACTTCAAATATTTCTTTAGTTCTACAAAATGTAACTATCTAAGTTATATCTCAAGAAAATAACAAAAAAATATGATATGATTAATGACACTAAAATATTCAATAAAAATAATAATAAAATTGCGTAAAACAAATATTGTAAATTACTAAGTCATAATGAAATTGATCATAATTTAAAGTAATAAATAATTTTGAAGTAAGTATAGTAAGGTATTAGTTATGTGACTAAACATTAAAAGAAAGTCCAATTAGATCATGTATTTTTATTGTCTAAATCTATGTAAAATTTAAAAATAAATATTCAATATTATTGTCATTCTTAGTGTTGAATTGATTTTCTTTTTGCAATAGTATTAATTTGATTTTATTTAAACTTTATTATAATTACAAACATGTATAGACTATAATCTTTATAGATCATTAAGAATCCCCCATACCCAATTTTTTTTTAAAAAATAATTATTTTATTTCTAAGAAAATATTTTTCGAAAAACCTTTTCCTTCACACCAAACAAACCCTACAGCTTGTTATTTGAGTTTCTCTCAATCTTCTTATTTATTTAGATTTAAAAAAATATTAAGTATCATTCATTTATTCAGAATTATGAGAGTCAACAATTTTAACTAAAGAATTTAGCATATAATTTGTGTAATACATGTTAGGAGAGCCCCGAATGTTGGGTGTTGGGTGTTGGGCATGCTTAGAGAGTACTATCAGGCGCTTATGGCGTATAATCAGGCACTTAGGCCATATACTCGAGCACTTAGGGCATAAATGATACAGAACTAAATCCCACACTTGAGTCTCAGTGCGTTTTGCTGGAGCCAAGCCTCAAGGAGAGTCCCAACAGAATCTTTTATAACACTGATAAGGATGTTATGGTGGACGTGTGAGCATACTAAGAGAGACAAAATTAAAAATGAGGATATCTAATACAAGACAATGAGAGTGATTTCTGTGGATGAAAACGTGTGGGAAACAAAATTGGGAAACGTTTGAGCATATGATGAGGAGATGTTTGTATGTTTCCAATGCGGAGCTATGAGAGGCTAACTATGGATGGTTTCGGGAGAGCTAGGTCGAAGAAGTATTAGGAAAATGTGATAAGACAAGTCATGACACAACTTCAACTTATAAAGGACATGACTTTAGATAGACGGTTGTAAAGTTACAAATTATGATAGTGGTGTGTTGTTTAGTTATCAATCCATACCCGTAGTTGTATTACTTCTATAGTTTTTGATCCTTTAATTTCTTTTATTATTTATTGTCTTGTATTTCAACTATCATGTTATTTTATTGTAGTTACTATCCTATTTTCTTTACTTCTATTACTTATTTTTTTGGAATGCTTGAACTATTTTTTCTCTTTAAGTCGAGGGTCTAACAAAAAAAATTATTTTTTTGAGGGAAAAAACAAGAGGTTTTGAAGCCATACGATAGTCAGAATAGTCAAAAAAATTAGATGAGGATGATAGTTTGTTGTCCCAAAATCATGAAGATTTTGATGGTGCATACCATAGGTCTAAAAAAAATTAAAAGATTCTCGTGACCTATAGACTTAAAAAAACTAAAAATTACCTAAATTTGGAGACATAAACTTAGATTTGAACTCATGACCTATACATTATTCGTTTAAGTTTTAACCATTTGCGTTGCAATATCATTCATTCATAAATACGAAACGAAATGTATTCATTCTCTTTCATTTCAATTGTTTATTGAATATCACTAGTAAACTGAGATGTTATCAAAAAATATAGTCTGATAAGTACTAAAATGTGAAGATAAATTCATAAAAGATTGACATGTACCATAATTAATTGTATTACCCAATTAAAACTTAATTATGCATATATAATCACATTTAATTAATTGTATTTGTGAGGGAGAATAACTCATGTAATAGTATATCCATTACAGTTATTTTTGTTATAATGATTCGATTTATGATAATGAAAAATCTTCAATTTTTGTGAAACAATTCAAATATAAACTTTAATAATCTTATTTATAAAAAAAATGAATCTAAAAATTATTTAAATCCTAAAAGTTTCAAATAGTCTAAATTTTTTTTATAGAAGACTTGAAATTGGGACATAATTTAGATTCGAACTCGTGACCTATAGACTATTTATTTAAGCTTTAACCATCTGTGTTGCAATATCATTCGTTCATAGTTACGAAAGGAAATGTATTTACTCTCTTTCATATTAGTTGTCTAATGGTTATCACTAGAAAATTTAAAATGTAATATTATCAATAAATATAGTCTAATAACCCCTAATACGTGAAGATAAATTGATCAAAGATTGACATGTACCATAACTAATTGTATTATCCGATTATAACTTGATCATGCATATATAATCGCATTCACTTGGCTTGTATTTGTGAGAGAGCATAACACATATAATACTATATCTATTGCATTTATTTTCATCATAATGATTCGATTCATAATAGTGAAAAATCTTCATTTTTTTGTGAAACAATTAAAATATAAATTTTTACAATCATATTAACCGAAGTAATATAAAGTTAAAAAATATTTAAATACTAATAGCTTCAAAGAGTCTAATATTTTTAAAAAAAAAAAAACTAAAATGGGACCTAACATAGATTCGAACTCGTGACCTATAGACTAGTCGTTTAAGCTTTAACCATTAGCTTTGCAATAACATTCGTTCATAATTACCAATTAAAAATTTTATTTAGTCAATTTATATATCACAAGAAAATTGAAAATGAGATATTATCAACAAATATAGTCTACTAACCCCTAAAATATGAAGGTAAATTGATCAGAGGTTGACATCTACCATAACTAATTGTATTACACAATTAAAACTTGATCATGCATACATAATCACATTCAATTGACTTGTATATGTGAGGGAGCATAACTCATATAATTATATACCCATTACACTTATTTTCATCATAATGATTCGACTTATATTAATGAAAAATCTTCAATTTTTGTGAAATAATCCAAATATAAACTTTTGCAATCATATTTACCAAAAATTATTAACCAAAAATTATTTAAATCCTAACAACTTCAAAGTGTCTAAATTTTTTTTACAAAAATAACTAAAATTGGGACCTAACTATGTTCGAACTCGTGACCTATAAACTATCTGTTTAAGCTTTAACCATTCGCACTGCAATAACATTCAATCATAATTACGAAAGAAAATTTATTTAGTCTCTTTATGTAAGTTTTTTTTAATGAATATCACTACAAAATTTAAAATGAGATATTATAAATAAATATATTCTAATAACCCCTAAAATGTGAACATAAATTGATTAAAAGTTGACATGTATCGCAACTAATTATATTACACAACTATAACTTGATCATGCATATATAATCACATTCAATTGACTTGTATTTGTGAGGAAACATAACTTATATAATATTATATCCTTTACATTTATTTTTCATCATTATGATTCAACTTATAATAATAAAAAAATCTTCATTTTTTATGAAAAGGATCCAAATATATACTTGTACAATCTTATTTACCAAAAAAAAAAGATAAATTTTAAAATCTTCAAAGAGTCTAATTAAACAAAATATATACTTAAAATTGGGACCTAATCTAGATTCGAACTCGTGACCTATTGACTATTCGTTTAAACTTTAATCATTTGCACTACAATAGCATTCGGTCAAAACTACGAAAGAAAATTTATTTAGTCATTTATATCAATTGTTTAATGAATATCACAATGAAATTTAAAATGAGATATTACCAATAAATATAGTTTAATAACCCTTAAAATGTGAAGGTAAATTGATCATAGATTAACATGTATCATAACTAATTGAATTACAGAATTATAATTTGATCATGCATATCATAATTTGTTGTTCATTGATAAAAGATTAGACATTAATTTTTTAGGATAAAGTTTTTTATTCTATTATTTTATTAATTAATGGTCCGTAATGATTTTGTGTATAACCTTCTTCAAAATTGAAAAAAAATATATTCTCTTAATTAGTATTCATGTGTTTCTCTTTACAACAATCAAATTTTATTGCATTTACTTTCTAGTTTAATTTATAGTTTTATTTTGATAATGCTGATAGTGTTTTTTCTTGTTGATATGACTCGTAATTTAATTGATTAGTTTTAATTAAACCAAATATTAAGAAGACATCTTAATATATCATTGGTAAATCTTTAATATTATAAGAAAATAATAAAATCGTTGAAAATAATTTATCATATTTTCTTAAAATGATTAACTTCTTAGATAATGCGTATTTTTTTTTAAAGATCCTATATAGATGTATCTTATCAAAATTTTATAGCATTGTATATTTTTTAGAAGTCCACAAAAATTAAATAGCAAGAAAAATAAAATAAAAAGTTAAAATGATGAAAAATTTCACCTAGCTTGAGTTTCAAGAATAAAAATATCGTATAAATTGACGGAAAGAATATGTATTTATATAAGTATTTGTGGATGCTTGCCCTTTTTTTGATTTCATGAAATTAATATCAAAACTTATGTAATTGTTTGTCAAGAACATTGATGTTTTTTCCGCTATATTTTCTTTTGAAATTAGTATCAAACTTTATGCTTTTTTTAATTACAAATTTCGTAAGAAATCATAAATAAAATGCTAGTTTTACTAATTTACATTTATTTTTTTAAATTTATAAATTTTATTTACACTTACAAAAAGGAAAAAATTGTAATTAATTATATTTTGTAAATTAATAAATAATTTTATCTAACTATTTTTAGTAATATAAATAATTAATTTTAAGATGAAAAAATAATATTAAATTGTTAGAAATAGAATGAATATTTTCTTTTTGGATTTCATAAATTCATATTTTCCATCAAATTATATAAGTATGGAAGTAGAGAAATTTGAAATATTAATTTGAAAAGAAAAGTCAAAGAAAAAGAAAGGAAAAAAAGTAAGAAAGAGAAAAAGAAACGTTTAAAGAAGAGAGAAAAATTATTTGGATTATTTTCTAAAATCGGACCTAACACTTTTCACGTGACACAATATAAGTGGTTTTACTTTTAAAGGGTAGTGATTTTTACTTTTGAGAGTAATGTGTATAAGAAATTAATAAACTTACCCAATCACTTTTAGTTTTTCAAAAAAAATTACAAAAATAACTCAGATTATCTCAAATTTGTTGCTCGCACCATTTCATGTCAAAATAATGTTTGCCAAATATATTTTCTGAAATATTAATCACCACCTCATTTGTTGTCTTATTACTCATCATTCATCATAATCATGCACAAATGCCTCCTTTATGATTTGCAAGTACAACTCAGAATATCAATATATTTTTTATCAAGAAAAGAAATCAGAATAGCAATATTGTTTTATGACCCTTTCTGCCTACAATGAATGAATAACAATATTTCCCTCCCTATGTCCATTAAAGAATTTCAGTTTCCTATCTACAATCCATATCTACCCTCCTTTTGACCCTTAAATATCCCCCCAAAAACTAACCAGAAATGAAAAGTATAGGGATTTGAAACTTTTACAAGGTTTAAATAGAATTCAGTATTTATTTTTTATGCGCCATGCATCTTCGATGCAATCCGAGTCTTGATAGGTTTTAGTTTTAAGCCCATGCTTTCTGGAGAAAGAAGTTCAGGAGCGATGCAAGATGGACTGAGAGGACTTCTAGGGCTGCCATTGAACTGATTTGGTCTGTATAGTCCATACCCCATGAGGAAAAACTCCATTGGTATTAACATAGCATGTGGCTGTTCTTCTGTCACCATAGATCCACACGCTTGTACCTGCAATCATACTCATTCTTTATTCCCTATATTCTGTTGCATTTACAACATCAAGAACAGTAAATGATCCGTTAGGCACTTAAAACTAATTATCTGCGTAGTGTGAACACATGAGTAAGATTTGAAGGCACCTAATTCGCTTTAATAGTCAAATTTTGTATTGATTAGATCTATAGTAATATAACTGACCCAAACTGATTTCGGAGAGGCACAGTTGGTTGGTTGAGTGATATGTAAATAGTATCTAGCCTAGCTAAATATCAGTAAATATTTAACTACACAAGGGACATGTTCACAATAAATTGAAATGGGGTGTCATTAAAAATAAAATTGATGGTGCACCTCAACTAGGGCGCTTAATCTTCGATCTAATTTAGAAGTCATATGGAGAGCCTCTGCATGGAAAGGAGAATCATCCCCGACAAATATGAGGGTTCGACATTTGAGTGTTTTTAATCCATCTGTGATATCAGGTCTCCTGCTCATTAATAAAAGCAAGCTTAGAGAGGTGTTGACAAGTATGCAAACGATAAAATCGATACAAATTTTTAAGCAGTAATGTCTAGTTTCCTACCCATCAACGGCTTGAAGAAATCGCCAAACATTCATCTTTTGCCTCTCATCTAGCAACTGCAACGTCAAAGGAAGCCATAAAGAAGAGAATATGATCAAAACAGCATGTAGTTGAAGAATAAGAATAAAATTGAACAATTGATCATATACTAACACAGTGGAGGTATTTACCCTTCTGCATGCTTGAGCTATATCTGATTCTGGAACATCTGCAGATCCACGAACTTCCTGATCCAATTGAAATCACCTTCTTATTCAATCCAATCGGCAGGGGTAAAAAAGACATGCCAAAATCTCAAAGTAAAAACACTAGGGAATGCAAGTAGGGTACCTTGCTGAAGTAGCGGTGCAGCAGAAACTCTTCGAGAACACCACACATCCCATAGAAGTATAGTAAATTTGACATGACCTATAATAACAATAATCTCCTCTTTCATAAAATGGATTTTCTTCTCACGACATAAAGGTAAGTAGATGATACAAAATGATACCTTATTGTAAAACCATTCAGTCCAAGAGGGTGCTCTGCATAAAGGGGAAACAAGAATCAAACCAAGAACGCGTTCCTTATGCTTTATCTGTGACATGTGAGCCGTGTTAGTGAAGCTCAACCACATACTACAAATCTAAAGTAGTATACGAGAAGACATACGGCAAATAAGGTGAGTATGTAAGCACCAGCAATTACTCCCATACACATCACTGCTCCAAGCCTAAAAACAGCAAGAATCTCAACTATCAGTAGTAAGAAAGAACTCCTCAACATAACACTTACACAAACAAAAGTAAAGTGATTACCCAAAATAATTAAGAACCTCAACTATCTGGTCTGTTAAATCATCAACTGATGGTACAGGACTCTCTGAACAAATTGCTGCAGCTCCCAACTGCAAGAGCTCTTGTGGAATTCCAACAAGACAAGTATGTAAGTAATTGAATTTATTAAAAGACAGTTTGACGACAAATAGAAGAAAACTTAATATGACTTCATGAAATAAAACTTGGCCAGTTCACAGACCTCATGCCCAGGAGGATTAATGTGGTAAATGCAAAAATTGTGGAGCAGCAAAGAAGCTGCTTCTGGACAGAAGAAGAGACCTTGGAAACATGACAAATCTGCAATGACAAATGAGAAAAATATAGCATAAAAATACACGTCAACATATAACATAAGGCTATCAAAGAGTACATGGATAGAAAATCCGAAAAGAAGGATATATGAAACTAGAGGTTACAAATCTATCACTAACGATTTAGTGCGAGATCAGGGTAAGTGATCAGTGCCGGCTTCTCTTGGTCCCCATAAACTATAACCGACACAGAACCACATCGAGTACGTACAATATGCTCCTGAAAATGGTCATTTGCATCATTTTAGTTGATGAGAAGATACAAGTTTTATCATGTAAAAAGTATCTCATCCATGGAAATTATACAAACCAGTAAATAGAATGACTATTCAAGTAAAACATAAATGCAAATAGTAAACTAACATCATCAACTAGACAGAAAGTAGTTCATCCAAAACAAGATCTTATTTTTAGATATTGTTCTCTCTCTAAAACTCATCCTGCCTCAAATAGAATTGTCTCTTCCTCATCAACATTTTACACCTAAATTCCCTCACTAAAAAAGTTATCCTACTAATCCTTATGCCTCTAACTGTTAGGAAATAATAATTCAAAGTTAATAGGAATCATATTTATGTTTATTTAGAATTTATTAGTTAAAGTGGTTCCTTAATGTAGTTGAATTTAATTTTTACTTTTATAAATAGAGATGTATCTGTTTGTTTTCAATATACTAAAAATATGTACAAAATACATAAAATCAAGTACTTTATAAATAAAATATTTTCCTTTGGACAATCCAAATAACATCTGCAACATTTAAGACAACAAAGAGGATATGACCCTAAATGACATTAAAAAAGATAAAGGGGAAGAAAACGATTTTCACCTCCTAATGAATTTACGCATGCAAACGCCATTCATATTTCCTTTCTACATTCATCTTCAATTAAACCAAACCAAATATTTTGGGTGGTATTTTTCAAAAATAAATTAAATTGACCAAAATCATTTTATAGAAAGAGGAGAAAAAATTGAACCTTTCCACCAAGATAGATTGTCTCAACGTCGAGGGAAATGGAATCACTGCTTGAATCAGACATGGCTTTTGGTTATCTGAGTGTACAGGTAACCAAAAAGTCTCTCCCTTCTCTCTCTCTATAACAATATATAGATGAAAATATGTTGAAGAAGAAAGAAGAGGAGGCCATTGAGCTTCAATGGCTTTTATATCAAGCGATTCTCTCTTCTCTTATTTTTTTCCCCTCAATCTTTTCTCTCTCTATCTTCTCTATTTTTGTTCCTTCCTTCTCGCTCCACATTTTTTTCCTACGTTACTTTATTTTATTTTACTTTATTTTCAATGGATTTACTCTTTATGACTTAAATATCTTTCAATTCATAAAATAATACTCCTTTCGGTTAAAAAAATATATTTAATTTAATTTCACACAAAATTTGAGAATTTTTTTTTATAATTTTATAGTTCTAAATTCTTGGTCTCTTCTCTTATTCTTTCCATTTTTCTTTTTGTTTTATTTTCTTCTTTTGTTATGTTCTTTAGACTTTCTGATTTTTCATTAATGAAAAAAAGGGATCGTTGAGCATTCTTTAAATTTTAAAAAAAATTATGTCACAAGGAAAGTTTATATTAAAAATTCTGTGAAAAAAAATAAAGAGATCATTCTTTTGATAGAAATTAAAAAGAAAAGTTGGTAATTTTTTTTTTGAAACAAAGGAAAGAATGATGAGTTCAAACAATTCAACAGAGAACACTTCTAAGATTGAAGTCTTATCTCAAAACATACTATCCAACGATAACTAAGTCTAATTAATGTCAACCTACGACTATGAAAAGCAACTAAAGCTCAAGCTCTAATAGAAGGTACCGAAAATTGCAACACAATATAGGGAGCAACAAATAACTAAAAGGATGACTAAAATGCATTTTAAACCATCTAAGTCACAAACTAAACAAAGGTACGAAGTATCAATCCTAACGAGGATAAGTTCACCAACTACGCTATGAGCAAGGTCTACTACCTAAATTAGGGGTCCTGCACCCAAGATTTGCACGAAAGTGTTTACGAGAGCAATAGAAATGGAAGTAGTGAAAGGATTCTAAACCCGTAATATCCAAATACTAAATCACATACAATTCATACTATCATTTACCTAATATCTACCTCAAAATCGAGTGTACATAACTTTTATAGAATTAGAATTATCACGAATAGACAAAAAAAAATTGGTCTATTCGCACAGGCAATCACATTTATCATCTAAGTGAAAGTAGAAATGAGATACTCATTGACTAATTATTGTCAAAAGTGATAATAAAAGAGAGTTGAAAGTTTGTAATGAAAATGTCGTTTGTTAGTTTTTATTTAATCATATGTGATGAAAATGAATAGTCTATTTCTAATGCAAGATGTGAATTCTAAAGAATAAAATGATTGAGTAGATTTATAAGCTCAAAGTTTAACATGAGTTGTTGAAGCTATCATCTGCACAATATTTAATATATAAAGAGACATACGCTTCATGGGAAAGGAGTATGTATTGTAGTATATATTTCATACCATACATGCATAAGATGACCCATAATAGCGATACAAATTTAGTCTCTACTTGCTATCGTGTGAAACCATGAAAAATATAAGTAAGTTTATATATTTGACTTTTATAGATTTAATTGGTGTCTTGAGATTCAATTTGATGTTTGCTATCTTGGTATGCTTCCAAGAGATCATGTTTGATTTGGTCTGGCGAGACATCTCTAGAAGAATCACATTGAGATTAAAAGATTATCATGACCTGATTTCTTGAGTCATAATGTCACTTATTATAATCCAGTAGTAGGTAAGTTAATTGACGAGTGATAAATTTACACTCATTTGAGGTCATTTTAGTTCAAAAATTGATGTCACTAATGCCTAATTATACCATATTTTGATGATTTACAAATATGAAAAGTAAAGAAAAATGTGAGGATGAATACTTTGAAGAAAGATAAAAAAAACATTGAAAAAAGTGTATACTCCACATTGGGAGTCATCTAACCAAAAAGGTGGATCGCCCAACTAGCATGACCTCACCTAAATTGACAATGCTCACTGTTGAAAATGTCAATGGAGATTGGCGAACTATATAATGAAATGGCGACTTACCGATTGTAATAAGAGAACTAAATGACCATTATCGAAGGTGACAGAACATGGATAAAATATGAAGGCTTAAAAGACGAACTAAGGTGGTACTCGGTGGTCCACGGAGTGTGAAAACTCAAATGAGATCTCCAATTGATATTCAAACACCTGAAATCTAAAGCAAAAAAAAGGCAAGTCAAAGAACAAACAACGATCTGCGTGCCATGAAAGTTGAGCCCGATTAACATCGCTGAGTCGGCCATAAAGTGAGTTTTTGGCCAAATTTTAAAAAGATTATAAATAGCCCAATAGAGAGAGAAAATGGGTGGTGGTGGTGGTGGTGGGGTCACAGTGGAAAGTTTACAGTTAGTTTATGAAGTTCTGAGTGTATGAGACATTGCATTTTGTGAAGAACATCTCTAGTTCTGGGTTTCTCAATTTTACTCTTTTAGTTTGACAATTGAAAGTTGAATCTAAAGAGGGTGTTGATTATAGTTCTTTAATTTCATTTCACCCATGGATGCTATTATGATAGGTAGAATTTATTTACTTTTTGTCCTTTTGTTTTTATAAAAAGGTCTGGATCTGATTTTGTTATAATAGTTGTGTATGTTGATGATTTAAATATCATTGACACTTCTAATGAGATTTCAAAAGTTGTTGATTGTTTAACGAAAGAATTTGAAATGGAAGATCTTGGCAAGACAAAATTTTATCTTGACCTACAGATTGAGCATTTGAAAAATGAAATATTTGTCCATCAAAATACATATACAGAATAGGTTTTAAAGCGATTTTACATGGATAAATTACATCTATTGAATACCCCGATGGTTGTGAGATGCTTGACATACATAAGGATCCATTTCAACCTCGAGAAAATGATGAAGAGCTTCTTGGTGATGAAACTTCATATCTTAGTGCTATTGAGACACTAATGTATCTTGCTAATAATACTCGACCAAATATTTATTTTGAAATAAGTTTATTGGCAAGATTCAGCTCGGCCCCTACAAAGAGACATTGGAATGGAGTAAAACATGTACTCAGATATCTTCAAGGAACCATTGATATGAGATTATTTTATTCTAATGAATCCAAGTCAGAAATGACTGGTTATGCATATGCTGGATATTTTTCTGATCCACATAAAGCTCGATCTCGGACAGACTATTTATTTACATATTGAGGCACAACTATATCTTGATGTTCAATAAATCAAACATTAGCTGCTACTTCTTTAAATCATGCAGAAATAATAGTCATCCATGAAGCAAGTCGGGAGTGTGTTTGGTTGAGATCAATAACTCAACATATTCAAGAAATGTGTGGTTTTCCTTTGAAAAAGAATATTCCAACTGCTTTGTACGAAGACAATGCTGCATGTATAGCTCAGCTAAAGGGAGGATACATTAAAGGAGATAGAACAAAACACATTTCACCAAAATTCTTTTTCACTCATGATCTTGAAAAGAAAGGTGAAATAAATGTTCAACAAATTCGCTCAGTTGATAATTTAGCGGATCTGTTCACTAAAGTACCAACCTCAAAATTTGAAAAGTTGGTATCCAAGATTGGAATGTGTCGTCTCTAAGAAATTAAATGATGTTTGCAACAGTAGGAGTAAACTACGCGTTGCACTCTTTTTCCCTTGGCCTAGGTTTTATCACAATGGATTTTCCTGGCAAGGTTTTTAACGAGGCATCAAATAAAGAGTATAACAAGATATGTGTACTCTTTTGTTCTTCACTAAGATTTTTTTCCACAAGGTTTTTTCTTAGTAAGGGGCGAGGCATATTATCTATCAATGGTCATTCAAGGGGGAGTGTTATAAATCATTTTTGTGGATTAATGTTGACTATAACTCCTTGGTTAGTTTCCTTCTTTTTGAGTAGTAATATTGTTGATAATGTGGCCAAATGGATGACCATAACTACTGGGGTAATTTCATCCTTTATTCGTAGTAATGTTGTTGGTAAGGTGGTCAAATGGATGAGCATAACTCCTAACTTTATTTCCTCCATAATGGATAGCAATTATCAAGGTTTAATGTAATGTTTATGACACCCTTTGGTATTCCTCAATGTAATCCTATAAATAGTGGTGTTGAGAACAATGTTGATACACTTGAAAGAAAGAAAGTAAGAAAGCGTATATTGTTCCTCTATTGTCTTATATTCTTTTTCTCTTCTTCTTTTGCTCTTAAGTTTTACAAAACTATAAAATAATTTCTAACAATTTTCTATGAAATATTTTTGTCTTTCAAAGTTTGACTTTACACCTTCTTATTTTTAGTATTTAGTATAATATAATATAATTATTACTCTTTCCGTCCGGAATTGTTTGTCATGGTTTCTATTTTTAGAGTCAAACTATAAAAATTTTGACTAACATTTTAAGATGTATTTTTTATCATATTACTATTCAAAAATTATAATTTATAGTACTTTTCATGTAGTTTAGAATATCTAATTTTTTTGTCTAAAATATCAAATTAATATGGTCTAATTTACCATTGAAAATTAGTCAAATTGACTTTCGATAAACGCAACATGACAAACAATTCCTGACAGAGGGAATACTTAGTATTGAAATTATTTTGTGTCTAGATGCATGTTTTTAAATATGATTATTTAATGTAGAATTAATTATATATTAATATTTAAATAACTCTAGAAATAAAATAAGAACAAAATGATAATTCAACTTTTAAGTTAGGAGCTTCCCATTTTATAGTAATATATAATTTATTATGCAGTATGTGTGGCGGAAGGGACACCTTCCATAAACCTTTGGGTTGTAAATTAAAATACTCTTCCAAAAAAAGTAAAAGTAAAAGAACATTATAATTACTCACTCCTAGGTCCTAACACGTTTAAGCATAAAACAGAAGGCCTCAAAAAAGCTGAAACAAACTTTGTCACTCCCCCTTTCTCTCTCACTCACTCAATCAGGAAACCATACAAGTTGTTGAAGATAATCAATTAAAGCATTGGAGATATAAAAATGATTGTTTGGAACTCGCTTCATTTTTAAATAAAGGTATCCATGATCTTTTTGAATATCAATAGTGATACTAAAAATACTTATTTTTCATCTCGATCCTACTTTATGATCTTTAGAGATCTGATATATGAAAAACTTTTTTATATTCAAGAATTCAAAATATATTGTTATTATAAGTTAATTGTTATTTATATTTATACATATTTGATAAATTGATTGTTACACTCAAAACGTAAATGTTTAAAATGAGATGGTGTAATTTTTACCTTTTTGTTGTTAACAGTAAGATAGTAATAGTAGTATTTTATTTATTGTGATCTCAATGAAGCACAATAGTTCTTAATATTAGTATTTGTCAAATTTATGGACAAGTTATACTGCCAATAAGGGATGTCATTAATGGCAATGCCAGATGCAAATTCTAGGTGAGTTAAGTGGCTATTGCTATTGCTATTGCGGTCAAATATATGCCATCTAAATTGAGGAAATATTTAATGTTCTAAATTATTAGAAAATTTGATCAAAAAATTAAAAGAACTATAATATTTTTTAATTTTAAGACTATTTAACTTTTTTAAATTAAAAAAATATTAAAGTTAAAAGAGTAAAAGTATTTAGAAAAGTAAATAAATATCATTAGCCAAAAAGACACTTGCATTTTTAATATGTCTACCAACAATCTCTATAATTTTGCTTAAAACTTTAGGAATCCACCAATAATTAACTAAATTTGGAAGTAGAGGGTTATGTGCGGTGCAGCATAATTTTTTTTTAAAAAAAAAAATCAAAAAAATATCTAAATTATAATGGAGAGATTAAGTGAGATTTTTTTTAAAAAAAATATATATAAAAAAAGTTTATGAAAGAATTTTTTTGAAAAGCTAAAAAGTTGGAAGGAAGGGAGGGGGTTTACCGTTAGAGAAAATCCTGGAGTGGGGTAAGAAAAATATTTTACATTTTATTTCATATTTTTTAGAAAAAATATAATTATTTCAATATTTTACTTTAATTAATAATCTTTTTCATTTTTATCAATATTAAATGATTGTCTATATAAAGTGTGCTAAAAAGAGATATGTATGTTCTATTAAACTAATAAAAGATACTTTCTTCGTTTCAAAAATAATGTTCCTATTTCTTTTTTAGTTTGTTTAAAAAAGAATGATCCATTTCCTTTTTCGGTAACACTTTAACTTTCCACGTGACATGTTTAAGACCACAAGATTAAAACGCATTTTGATACATTTGACATGACTTTAATGTAGAACCAGAAGATTAAAAAGTGTTTTTATTCTTAAATTCCGTTCAAAGTCAAACTAAGTTATCCTTTTTGAAACGGAGAGAGTAGTAATTTATATATAAGCCTAGACGGTCAATTGTTTGAACATGAAATAAAAAAATAAATCTTATATTTGTTTTATACGCATATTTGTCTTTCAAAAAAGAAAAGTAAAGAAGATTATAATTTATCACTGTTCAGGTCTAACACGTGCAATTAGAAAACAAAAAAACTGAAACAAACTTTGTCTCTTTGTCTCAGTAATAATAAAAGTTTGAATGGAAGATAAAGCGTGATCAAAACTTTGGAGATATCGAGAGAAAAAAATAATTATTTGAAACAATTGCTAATATAACTTGTGATTCTTGGTTTTGCAGCTTCTACTCTATTTTATTGAAAGAAAAACATATCCTTTCTATTTTGTAAAGAAAAACATCAAGTGTTGTTGTAAAAGAAATGGCGTCGCTCTCCAACTCAATTTCCAAAGGATTGTTGCATAGTCCAGAATTGCATGAGGTACAAAATTCAATTTCATTTAAACCTCAATCATACATTTTCCACCTTATTTTTATTCGTTCTTTTGTGTATTTTTTAAGTTAAATTTATCATTCTTATATGTTTTATCTTCTGCAAGTATATGCTGGAGACTATTGTGTACCCGCGAGAGCCAGAGCTTCTCAAGGAGATTAGACTTATAACTTCAAATCATCCAAGGTAATATTTTAGTATTAATTTATACTTGTTAATCTCGTTTTACCCATAAACTTCAATACTGCAAAATAAAAATATTTTACTTTCACCCATCACCATACAACAATTTTTTTTGTGTAAACCCTCAAACTATTTTTAATTAAATCAAAAACTTAAATTGCTAAACCTTCTCTAAAAATAAATTACATTGGCCAGTACATTTTTCACGTGACTTCAGTAAATTTTCATTTTCCAACCCAACATAACACCTCATGCTTTCCATTGACTCATCATATTTTTTTTTAAAAAAAATTACTAAGAAAAGGAGTAATATGAAGAATGCCTTAATTTTTTTAGTCTGCTTTAAAAAGAATGATATCTTTCCTTTTTTAATACTATTTTAACTTCAATTTTCAATATGACATGTTTAAGGTTACAAGATTAAAGAGTATTTATAAACATATGTCATAACTATAATTTAGAACATAAGATTAAGAAGTTTTTTTTTCTTTTTTTAATCTTAGTTCCAATTTAAATTAGGTCATTGCTTTTAAACATAATGAGTAGTATTTAGTAGAGCGGCAGTTGGGCCGATAAAAATGGGTAAATACAATATACGGGTAAAGATTTAGTCCGGTTCAAATTTGTTTTGGTTAAAATAGGTTGGCTCAAAACTGATTAGGTTACAAGTTATAAGTAACAGGTCATAACTCATCCGTCCAATTTTTACTAAGTTTTAATAACTTTATTTTGTTATTTATAAACTTTTTGTACCTAATAATATTTTTTCTTTATAATAACTATATATATCATATAAAATGAAAAAATATTTTGATAAAATTTCTCAAAAACCAATTTGGATTACATATCAATCCAATTTTTTAATGGATTAAGCTAACAAATTGTGAATCAATAACTAACCCAAATCTAAATGGGTTGGGTTGGACAAGTTGGGTTTGATGTTGGTGTAATAAATGGGTAGAATGAGGGCTAATAATGTGGGTTGTAGATGTTACATGAGTTACAAGAAACTAATGATCATATAATTTACAAAAATCAATAGTCATCTTCTATCACAATTTATACACGCTAACTTATGCACTTAATATTTTGTTTTAATAATAAAATGTATATACACCGACAATAATGTGTTTTAAAAAGTCAATCAACTTAGCTTGAATTATATTTTTACAGGTGTTTAATGGAAACTGCACCAGAAGCTGGTCAACTAATTGCATTGTTGTTGAAACTAACAAATGCCAAAAAGACGATTGAAATTGGAGTGTTCACTGGATATTCCTTAGTCCTTACTGCCCTTACAATTCCTGATGATGGCAAGGCTAGTGTATCACAATTTTATACAACTAAAATTGGTTTAATGTATAATATATTCTCAAATTCATGTGTAGAACATCATTGATCTATGTGTGCAAATATTATGCAGATTATAGCTATAGACCTTGATCGAGATGCATACGAGATGGAATTGCCAATTATTAAAAAGGCTAACATTGAGCATAAAATTAATTTTATTCAGTCCTCGGCATTATCAGCCCTTGATGAACTCTTGAATGAGGTAAGTAAAAGTAAAGTTACTTTAAAATCTTTTGCATCCAATTACTTGATTAAATGAAACTACTTATTCTATTGCAGAATGACAATAGAGGAAGTTTCGATTTTGCTTTCATCGACGCAGACAAAGTTAGCTATCAAAAGTACCATGAGAGAATGTTAGAATTGGTGAAAGTGGGAGGTATTATAGTATATGACAATACACTATGGTTTGGGACAGTTGCTATGCCAGAGGAGTGTGTTAAGGAAACAATGAAGCCAAATAGGCAACACATCATTGAATTTAATAAATTTTTAGCTTCGGATACTCGTGTTCAAATTTCCCAAGTCCCTATAGGTGATGGAATCACCATTTGTTGGCGACTCTAAAAAGAGTTCTCTTTTGTTCTAGGAATAACAATTGTGTGTCTTGTGTTTGATGTTGAAATGTTTCCTTTTTTACTAGTAAGTTGTTGTTGCAACAATTATTGTACTATGACATTTTCGCTGCTAATTCTGAGTATGTGAAAAAGTAACTCCTTTTTTTAAGAGTTATCATATGTTCATATAGTATTTTGCAAATGTCTCAAGTTGATACTTGAGAAATGGATATGATTTTCGAGCAAACATATTCATCCTGTTACAGAGTCCTTTTCATGGTGCAACTTCTTTGGCGAACAAAGTGTCTCAACTCTGATAATTCTTTGACTATGACGCTTGTTCAATCCAATATACATGTGAGTGTACGTGATCACACATGCATTATAGTGAGTATCAATGATCAGGTGTTGGACTCATTGAGACTTATGATTATAGAGGTATAATAAAACTCAGAAGTGTTTTGTTGAAAGAGTTATGAACTTCTTATAACTGATATATTTTTCAAAGGGTTGAGAGTTCTTTTAATCACAAGGGGAGAACCTTCTTTTAGTGTTATGATATATCAAGTAATCATGTTGCTCATCGACCTTCTTTAATCTTGCAATATTTATCGAGTTAGTAATTTATGGGGTGAATATTATGACTATGATTCTCTCAAATATCTAATCACATATTTTTGTTTGTCTCACGCATATATCTCTTATTACTACGTTAATTACAAGGTATGTGTCTATCCTAGACACAAGATATGTTTCCCAATTCCTAGGCTTATGATCCTACTCTATTTGATCTTAATTGTATCTTACGTCCTTCTCTCTCTCTCTCTCAAGTTAAGCAGTAAAACAATAAAATCAAAATCAAATAAATCACTCATATGAGAAATATGTAGTACAACATTGCATCATATCAACAACAATCATATTGTTGATATGCTTAAGATACACCTTTAAATGGTGTAATGCGGTAGCATGCAAGAACAATAATAAGGTTTTGATGAAATCCATAGGAAATATGGGAAAAGTTTTGAACTTTACAATGGGAACAACTATTAGGTACTTATAGCTAAATTCTAATTTATAATGTTGTAGGGAATCTATAAACTATAACGAAGATTGCAAGAAAATGAAACTAGATAAGATGCAAAATTCGTTATTAAAACACCAAGATTGTGTCCTACAAGGGATTTTTTTTACCATGGAATTACAAATACTTTGAGTTACACATATACACTTAGTCTCTTGCACTTTCACTCAACCATTTTCAATGCTTGAATAGTTTATGTACATAAGATGCTTTTATAACTAAATTATTTATTAACATAAGTGTGAACCATCACGCAAAGTAAATCTTATTATTCCTAATTAATTTAACACAGAAGGGATAACGCCTAGAGTTTCTACAATCTATTTACAATTTTTTGGCAAAATCGACGAAATTTAAAGAACGTAGAACTCCTAGCTTATTCTCCTCTTAGAACCTTACTCTAAAGACTTGAAATATTAATGAACGTAAATGAACTGATTAAAACCTTCTAATCCCTTAACTAGATGTAAAACATCGTGGTTTAGGGTTAAAATAAGAACTTAAATAACATAGCTTAGGTACCAAACACATAGGGAAAAGAACGAAATGACCCTAACTCAAAAAACTGATGAAGTTCCCTTAAAGGAAAGCTTCACGGACTGTTTAGGGCCCCACAATCCGTGAAAAAATTCATTGGTCGTATAGTCATTTGTGAAACTTTGATTGTCTGATAGGGTCTTACTAAAACGAGCATAGCATTTTACTCCAAACTATAAATGGAGTAAACTTTGTGAAGTTGTAAAGAGGAATCGTAGTACTTTAATTTGATAGGTCATGGACCATCTAATTCATTATGTACCGAGAGATATGGTAATTTGAATTTGACCCAAATAAAATCTCATATTGAAACTCAATTGATTAGAATACTTTCAACTCAACTTCGTGCTAGGGGATTTTAGTGACCTTAATTCATATCGAAAATCATTCCCATATTTTAAGGATTTATATAAACTTAAAAATTGACGAGTGACTGTGAAGACCCCTAAACGGGTCATACAACTCACCATGGTCCATCTAGGGTCCTATCCAGGTGACTCAAATCCTGGAAGCCCTAGATGGTTGGGATACCTCCCCTAAACATGTTGTGGACCCCTAAACGAATCATTTAGGGCTTCCTCAAAGGGTCCATGGTCCATTTTGGGTTCATGGACTTGGTTGTTAGCCTTCTTTATCCTTTCTTGATGCACAAGGTGTTACACCCTTGATAGACTCCCTAGATACCTTAATTGAAGCCCTAAGCAGTGATGAAGAAAGGAGACTTGAACTTGAACAACCCTCGTTTCTTCTTCCTTCGTCTAAAGAGAAGATTTTGGAGAAAACATAGAAGAGAATTTGGAAATTTAGGGGAATAAAATTAGGGTGGGTAGTTTTAGGACTTGAAAAACTTATATAAGGCTAGGTATTAGAGCAAAACGATATAACTTAGGTTTTAAGCACATAGGAAAATAATCAAATAGTCTTAAAATAATTGTTGGATTGATCCTACGGTTATGATCTACGGTCCTTAATTCCTATGGACTATGTTGACGCCCAATTTTGTCCCTCCACGATATAAATTAATCATCAAGATTTATCAATTTTAAACAATTTAAAATAATTAGTTTTATAAAATTCAAATAGATTGTGAGTTAGCTTGAATAAATTTGTCCCTTTTTTTAATTATAATTTTTAAGTAATATGTATGTTTTATATAGTTATGTATGTAATTAGAGTATTTTTATGAATATTCGGAAATCGTCTCAAAAGGATTTTGTTTAATTAAGTATTTGGCTTATTAGTTTAGTTTAAGTTATGGTCTATATATTGAATTAACTAATTTATCATTATGTTAATTGTTTTATTGTTAAGATTGATTAATAACAATTCATTTTTAGCTTATTTTGACCGAATTCAACTAATTGCCTTAGTTTGATCGAAATAGCAATTCACATGATTATTTTTCTTAAGTCAAATTAACTACATTCTTGGCTTCTTTTTCAAGACCTGTTTGCCTCAATAACCCAACAATTCTCACCCAATCCAATATCCATCCAAAGCCGACCCATTACAATACACAACCCAACTTAATTCTCCACGAAAGATTTAATAATATTCCTTTAAACATTCAATACAATCAGCAAATCTTGTTTGTTGTTTTGTTACTATCCGTCGACTATTTTCTTTGAAATTTCATGTGTTGATTTATGTCTTGTCGTGCCTTTTAATATGAATTTAAAATTAAGAATGTTGTATCCATTGTTTGCTGCTAGAGTACTATGTTTTGAGGTACATTTTATTTGGTCTTCCTTACTTTCTCCTATCATACTCTCATTTTTAGTTAAATCTTTAGTCTTTAGTTAATGCTTGGTTCAATTCTCTCTTTAATACTATTATTATCTAAATCTCTTGTGGATAGCCTCTTAAGTTTATAGAAATTTGTAGCCACTTGAGTATAAACCTGGAAGTTGTAAAGATCTATTTACATGCTTGATTCTTGATTTTCTCTCTTTTTTCTGTTAAGTCTGGTTCCTGAGAATTCTGTTTGGTTGAATTGAATCTTTTGTCGTTACTTTGTCACATTCTTTTGCGATCAGATTCTTTATTGAGTTTTCATATCTACATGTAGTCATTAGAGTCTTAATTTGAGTATTCATATATCACTTTATTTATGCTCAAGTTTAGTTTAAATTCTTTTTATATACATCTGACGGGTCTAGCTTGGTGAACATTTGATCCGTTCAAGTGTAAGTTTAGTAGCTTGTGAGCAAGTTTTCTTCTTTTTCATTTGAGTTTGATGTTTGAATTAAATATTTGTGCTTAAATTCAAATTAATTTTTAGCCTTTGTAGTGTACCATTTAATCTGTATTCCTTTATAATATGTGAGGGTGCATCTTCGCCATTTATTGTCCTTATTTTCTCATGTTTTCAAAAGCTCTAAGTTACGGTTGATGTGCATCTTGCGTTACATCTAATGGATTGTGTTTTATTGCATAACAGAGAAATAGATTCGTCTTGTCTTGGTAGTGGTTAGATTAATTGATATATTCTTTACATGTGTTGCTATCCTTTTTTAAGAGTAAGTTAAGCTTCTATTTTCATCTTCCCTTATTTACTGGTAGTAATAAATTGCTTGCTCATAGACTTGAATGTTATATCCCATTTATTCTATTAGTTCTTTTCTTTTACTTTGTTTACATGTGATATTGGTTGAGTCCAATGGAACCTAATTCTTGCATTTCGTTGAGTTATAGATCCATTATCAAGTCAACTTCATCATTTCAAAAATCGGAAATTGAACATAGGGCTGAAGCTAATTTTGAGGTCTCATGAGTTAAAAACTGACTTATATACAATGATATATGGATAGTATATGATCGGTATACAAAAATTAAAATTGGGTCAAAGCCTAGAAAATCAGTAGTTTTTGGGCCCAATGTTTTTGTGCACCAGTAGGCCCAAAAGCTCCCAATTCTTCTTCCCTCTCTTTATTATATGATCGTAATTATATTTATTTTATTTTAACTCTAACTCTTATCTTAATTATCTTCATAAAATTCCATTGAAGATTACCCATCTTTATTATAATTTAAATGATCTAACTATCTCTTTACTCAATCATTTTGTAATAAGATTTTACATTTTTTATAAATTGCAAAATTGTTTTAAGTGCTTTAAGTTAATTTATTTTCAAGTGATTTTTATTTGTCATTATATACTTTAAGTATTTTTTTAGAGTTAGTCAAAATGTTTTGGTCAAGTCGTAGGTCAACCACGTGTAAGCGGACACTTCAAGTGTCTTAACACTTTCTTGAAGTGTAAATTGAATGCCAAGCCCCTTTGGTTTCTTCAAATGATTTTGTCTCTTTGAATCTTTTGAGAACTATTAAGTTTTTATTATTTATTAAAAAACAATTAAGTGGCGACTCTCTTTTAAAATTGATTATTCTTTAAAAAGTTAAATAAATTTTTGAAAATAATTTTTTTTGACATATTAGAAATGACGACTTTGATGGGGATTTAATTAGTTCTAACCATAATGAATCAAATCTTTTTTACTATTTGTTAATACTTGTTGAATTATTTTGCCTTATATATGTCTTATTTGTTTAAATTGTGATATTAACTGTCATTGCATGCATATCATTTACTCTGTCAAATGAATTTTTTTATTTTTCACTTAAAGGAAGATTATATGGGCTTGAGTCGTTCGTTAACCAAACTGTTTCTCTGGTACCTCGGTGAATGTAGTTGGTCACTGGATGGTAATGGTCGCTAACTACCCCAATCCAAGTTGTCTACTTTAGTGACCAGTCCACTTCAAATAAACCCCACTCTTCGTCAACTAGCGTAGAGTTAAATTAAATCCCTTAATTTAGTCCATTTTCCTAAGATGACCCAACACCCAAGACTTAGATGACCCAACACTCAAGACTTGTTGGGCCCATTAAAAGACCACCTTGAGTCTAAAAATGGTCCATGACCCAAATAGACAATCATACTTATGTATTTAAATTTAAAAGATGTATATGCCATTTGGCAAACCATTGACTCTTGGGTAGAGAGTTTAATAGTTTGTTCGAGTCAAAGAAGAATCAAGTTATTATTGCATACAAAAGCGTGGACATCATTTTTCATGCCAAATGAGTGGAAAGATACAAAGTAAATAATCAAAATAGAGAAAAATGGTTAAGAATAAGGTAACTTTTGAAACTTGTGTTATTAGACACGCCATAACATTTTTGTAGGTACAAAACAATTGAAGTATGTGTGGCTGTAAAAGCTTGCCATCAAAGAAAAAATAAAAAGTTACACATAAATTGTTCTCAAATTTAAAGAGGGAGCATTCTTTTGGAAAAAACTAAAAATAGGTCACATAATTGAAGGGTGTATTTGTTAACATAGTCTACCATCCTAGTCACAACTCAAAAGCAGACACATCCCTAGAATTCATGCTTCAAGCTTCACTAACATAGAGTGTTTCAAACAACAAAAAAGAAACTACTCACATGCAACACTACGTATTAGCATCATGTACGAGTAAAGCAAGACCCTGATTAAAAAACCATTCGAAGAACATTAAATATCAACGATCAACTTAAATTGCTAAATCTGATAAGTATCACGATTCTCTTTCTGACAAGCAGAGATATATGTTTGAAGTCTCCCAAGTTATATAGAGAGATATATATAAAAGAAAAATAAAAAGGTTAAAATCCAAACACGGGAAGGTCCACATAATATCGAATGAACATGAAGAATGAAGACAGGAAAAAAGTTGTAATATTACTGTGAAGCTATACTCAAGCCTCCTCACTTAAAGAAGACGGTATCTGCACATTATAGCTAGACGATTCCCAAATAAAATTTCACATGCTAAACAAGTAGTTGTTTGAACATGTTTTACTTCATTAAAAGACACAAAATATCCTGAGCCTTTTAATAATATCACTACAATAACTTCTTTTATACAAGTTGAACTTATCAATGAGAAAACATCAAATTTCATCCGAACAAAATTAGACACTAAAAGAACCTCATCTCAGCCATGGACTTCCTGAATAATAGACTTCAACAAGTCATCACCACCACCAACAGATTGTAACTGTGTCATGAAATTTTTTCCCTACTTTGCCTTCGTGTGAAAAGATTGTATTAGAAATCGAGATAAAAATAATGGTCTTGAAATCAGATTCACCACCTATATATAGTAAATCCTTGAATAATCAAAGTTAAAAAGGGAAATCCAAACTTATATGATTGGAGCTATACAAACTTTGGAACTCCATCTGTTTTGGTGGGGGGAGTGAACTCTATAGCTTTATCTGAATCAATGCACAATGAGCATGAACACCACCATTCAGTCGACCTGTATTTGCACTTGATTGTTTCTTTCTCTTGTGACATTTAAAAGTAATTGAAAGGAATGAATAACGGAAAGGAGCAATACTTACCTGACATATGAAAATTAGATTTATAATTGACTATAAACAAGGGTAGATTTTGGGTGTTCATATTGCTATACCACATGCAACTTTGGATTGATTAAGTCATCAACTCCAGTATCAAAATTCACACTTGACGGAAACAATTGTTGAAATCCTAACTAAACCTTCTCATGCTTTCCCAATATAACTCGATATAACATGATACGATTTTCATCATTTTCATCTATCTTGCACATTATTTCACTACACACACAACCAATAACAAGTACCAAAAAGGAACAAACGAGTTAGGAAAGAGGAAGAGGGAAAGTGAGGAAAACAAAGTGGTAAGGCAAGCAGGAAGTTCATCTAGGAATGTGATAGATCAGTGTGTTGTCTCTGTACCTATTGAATTGCTTCAACCAAAGTGGCCTAGGAAATCTTTCGATAGTGTTCCTCCTCATTCCCTAACGACCCTATCCTAGGGAACTTTGGTGGAAGCAATGCAGTAAGCACAAAGACAACACACTGATCTATCACATTTCTAAATGAACTACCTACTTTGATCACCACTTTGTTTTCCTCACTTTCCCCCTTCCTCTTTCCTAACTCGTCTTTCCCCTTTTGGTACTTGTTATTGGTTATGTGTGTAGTGAAATGATGTGCGAGATAGATTTAAATGATGAAAATCATATCATGTTATGTCGAGTTATATTAGGAAAGATCGAGAAGGTTGAGTTAGGATCTCAATAGCTATTTTCGTCAAGTGTGAATTTTGATACTGGAGTTGATGACTTAATCAATTCAAAATTGTGTCTGGTATGGTGTAGCAACATGAACACCTACATTTTACTCTTGTTTATAGTCAACTATAAGTTTAATTTTCATATGTCATGTAAGAATTGCTCATTTTCGTTATTCATTCCTTTCAATTACTTATAAATGTCACTAGAGAAATGGAACAATCAAGTGCAAATACAATTCGATTGAATGGTGGTACTCATGCTCATAGTGCATTGATTCTAATAAATCTATAGAGTTCACTCCCCGACCAAATAACCTAGAGTTCCAAAGTTTGTATATCTCCTATCTGGTAAGTTTGGATTTCCCCTTTTTAACTTTGGTTATTCAAGGATTTACTATATACAGGTGGTGAATCTGGTTTCAAGATCATTATTTTGATGTTAACTTCTAATACAAATTGTTCACATGAAGGAAAAGTAGGTAAATAAATTTTTATGATACAGAGTTCCTCTCTATTATTCTTATCTCAAGTTTAATACTAACTTTTCATCAACATTTACCTCATTTTTATCAAACTTTTCTGAACCCTTAGTGAAGACCTTAGGGTAAAAATCCTTACAATCAACATCAATCCAAGCGATGGGCAACTTCGTTCCCACTTTCCAAATTGATTTCTATGATTTCACAAAACTAAAAAATCAAATTACACCCTTCCATTTCCATTTCGATGATAGCCTCGCCACTCACAAAATCTGAAACCATCACATCCATGGCATTTTTCTCAAAATCCACCCACATTCCATCCTTAAACACCATAAACCTCACCCACATCCCACTCTCCTTGAAATTTTGGTTGTTTTGAACGAAAAACCGAGCATGATCAGTCAACTAGCCACAGAATCAACCAGCTCCTTTGAATAGGAACCTCAACCCTCACTTTCATCTCATAGACACCGTCATCGCCGCTTCCACCTACTGTCTTCTAGAAAGGAACAACTATCTCCACCTTGTTATCATTGACAATAGCTGAAACTGAATTGGCTTCATCTTCGACCATAATCGGAGCCGATCGAAGCTATATACATCCCTTCAAATTTCATGGAGTGATACAAACTAAAGGAGAAGAAAGAACTTAGTAGGAATAATCAGAAGTTGATACAAACGAGATTAAAAAAAAGGCAGACGATACAAACAAGTTCTCTAATAGTAAGAAAAAACAAAAAATTAAATGATGTTGGAGAAGACGAATAAAAGAAAATGATCATCTTAACCTTAGTTTAACTTCACTTCAATTGTAACAGTTTGTTTTTAGTGTGAGAGAATATTTGGATAATTTAAAAATTATTGACCTGAGAAATGTGATTGTTGACCAAACTAGATTAGTAATCAATAATTTTATGATAAAAATTCTAATTGTATTTTATATTTGACCATTTTTCACATAATATTTTTTTATAATTATCAAGTCTTTAAGGATGAATTTATCAAAGAAATTTACAAAAAATAATATTTTAATTTTTGTTGATGAGACAAAGTTGTTATAATTTTTATTAATAAGAACAAGAGTCATTGAATGGCGGACCCACATGCTTACATGAGGGCATGAATACCTATTAACTTTGCAAAAATTTATATATATATATATATATATATATATATATATATATATATATTTTATTTATTTATATATATGTTATGCCGTAATTTTACTATCTTTAGAAAAATAACTTTTTAAAATGTTTCAAGTATAATACAATTTGAGAAAAATACTTAGAAAAGAGTCGCCACTTAATTTTTTAAAGAAATTAAGAAAACTTAATTAAAAAAAACTCTAACAAATTAAGTCTTATAAATTTAAAAAATGGGTAAGAGGTTCTTATTTACACTTCAAAAAGATTATTAAGGCATTTAAAGCGTCCGCTAACTTGCGGTTGTTCTACGACTTAGATAACTATTTTGACTATATTTAGGAAAATGACTTAACTTGAGAAAATAGATAAACAAGAAATACTTTTTAATTTTTAAGAGAAGAAGATATTAATTAAAATAATTGAACTAGTTGCAAATGATTAAGACTTTACAAAACTAGATTAACTAGAATTTTTTTTGAATTATTTTAAATGATAATCCAAACTAAATAAGTTAAATTTAAGCATGAAACTATTTCTAATTACTTAATTTTTTTTGACTAAAGATGTTAAATTAATGTATGAGAGTTGATAAAAAAAGGAGTTAAACTGTACCAACATAAAAGGACATCTTTCATCTTTTGGGAAACTTAATTAAGATAACCCTAAAGTTAATTAGCAAATAAATTAGTAAGGTAAGACAAATTATTAAATTCAAATAGAGAAAGTGAGGGAGGAAGATTTGGGCCTTTCTGATCTTAGGATTTGACCCCATTTATCTGTCCTACACTATTGTAAAGGTTGCGTAAATATCAGATGGGCTTTGACCCAATTTCCATAAAAAGTTGCCTCTATTTTTTGGGGCTTTTGGCCCATTTCTGATTTTTCGTATACAGATCGTATACTATCAGTATATCAGTGTATATAACTCTGTTTTTAAACACCGAGACTTGTATTTTTGTCTTCGACTTGTATATCCACAGTTTGAAGCTATATTTCAACACCTTAACCTGTATATCAATGTATAAACATTGTATACAACATATATACAACCCATTCGTTGTTCTTTTGAACTAATTTCAAGCAACATGTTGGAGCTCGTAACAAGATTTGAATATATTGGGAGGGGGCTGACTCGATGGAAAAAATGTGAAAGGAGGAGTCCAAGAGACTCGAGGAGAGCTAAGTAAATGAGAAAATTCCTTAATAAACTAGGTTATAAGGTTTAAGGATAATTATTTCAACAATTTATCTTTCACCACAATTTAACCAACAAACACATTACTATCAAAGAGCTACTGTCTTGACATTTTAGAATTAATCATAAGGCAAGTAAAATTATAACTTAAAGCATATAAGAATTGAGAAAATTTCATGACCAATATATACTTCTCATAACGAATAAAAAAGTCAATTAAATGATATCTTCATAACGACCGATCCTAACATAAGGACCATTTAAACAACAATCCACACTTTAGAACTATGTAGTAATCAACAGAGGAGTAAAACAAATTTAGTAGCTTTGGAAACTATCACACATTGATTTCAATATTTAAACACAGTGAGCACCAAAATGACAACAAAAGAATTACATTTAACGTAGGAAAGGTTACCTTCACATGCCTATCCCGAATGATAAAATCATATTATCAAGCATCAATAATATAGTATACAACCCATGGATCTAAGTCGAGACGTGACATTTCATGAAAAAACAATATCATAAATGTAAGGAAAAAAGATAATCAAAGTAAAAAACCTTAGTACCATAGAAAATTATCACTCTCTAATCAGATTTTAATACAAAAAGCATTTAAACCAAGTCTATGGTGGAGTCATGATAAGCAAGGAAGGACTACAGTAAATAACGAAAAAAAAAGATCACCACAAGGCTATGAGAATCAACACAATAAGAGTAGTAATAGCTTGATACCAAATTTCCAAAATTCAATATATACTGTCATGCTTGGAAACAAAAGGCTATTAGCTCAATGAGAACGAGAAATTCATTTCCTATTTGGAACTAATGAAAAGACAAACAAAGACTGGCAAAACTCTCGTACTAATAATAGAAGATTAAGACTTAAACCAACAAAGGAGGTATAAAATTGAATCAGCTATACCAAACATCAAATTACGGTCAGAATAGTAAAGAACATAAATAAGATGAAGAAGTATACCTTTTTCGGAGAAGCCATTGGGGCGACGAGCTTGAAAGTAGCGATTTCCACACCTCAATTCAAATACAAACAACAAACTAAGAATCCCCAAGCAGAATCTAAGTGACGAATTTCTCATAATTTAAGATTAGAGAATCGTTTTAGAATGTCAAGTGTAAAACAATTATTGCTTCAAAAATCAAACTCAAAAGTCGTCAAAATCCAATTTCAATACCTCTGTCTTTATCACTGAGGGTAGAGGGCTATTTATAGGGAAGAAGAGCTGGTTTAGGGGGGAAATCAATTGGAGAATTTTTGAATTTCTTTCCCCCTTTCCAAGGCCAACAGTGAAAGAGATTTGAAGATCTCTTAAAAAAGGGGAAAAGGGAACAATGATTTGATCGATTAGGTTGCTAGGGTTATGGGTTCTGCAGGGTAGTTGGATGAGGGTACTGGTTTCTTCGCATGTGATTATGGGTTTGTAGAATGATTTGCTCGCTGGATTTTACTTTTGACTGTCGCATAAAGGAGAAGAAGATGCAGAGTCGCATATTGGTCTTATACGCAACTGCAGATTGTTGTTGTATTGGAATGTGTTTGGGCCGGGCAATCATGAAATTGGAATTGGGATGAGAATATGTATGTTTGGGGCTTTGGGCTGATGGAAATTTGTAAAAAAGCCCAAAATTTTGGTCTCAAAATTGAGTCAATGTGGGGGATAGAATAAAAGGAAAATGACCATTTGAATTTCAATTAAAGCCAATTGAAATTAAGAAATATAGCCAATATGAATTTAAGTAACAAAATTGGCTAAAAATTAAGTAAAATGAATTAGTATAATCAACTAACGAGCTTCTTAATCGTAACAAAAATAAAATAAATAACTCGATTATAAACTAATAACTCAAAATTATAAATATAGCTTACAGTAAATTAATAAAATATTTAACTAAAGTGTAAAATTCTTTGTGATGATTTTTCAAATATTTATAATATAACGGGATTGTAAAAATATATATATTTATTATTTAAATTGATAAAATTACTTTGAAAATAACTTGAAAGTATTTTAAATTTCATAAATTATTAATTCATAAATACAACCATCACTAATAAAGTATTTAAAATATAAAATATTTTGAGATGATTTTTGAATATTCATAAAATACATTCATTATCTACATAATTATATTAAACACATATATTATTTAAATATCATAAAAGAGGGACAAAACTTGCAAACTATATAATTTTTTTTCATTTTTATTTCAAATCGTTTGTGTCACGCCCGAGCCTACACCCTGGACGTGGTCGACAATCAATGACCATTACTGGCATTGAGTAGACCCTTGAGATGACTTACTTAACTCAGCAGGAGAAAACAGTCAATACGATAATCATCAAAGAATTGAACTAAACTGAATAATAAGATAATTGGAATGTTTTAATGATTTAAACATTCAACTTGGCCAAAGTGGCAACCAAGTCTTTAACATAAGAATAATACTGTAAAGACTAATGAACTACTACCTGTCTATCTATGAAGCCTTCTAAAACTGATATGCATATTGGGACAGACCCCACAACATCCTATAAAAAAAGGAAAGACAGAAAGTGATAAATGTGTCCTCCAGAATGCAAGGAGGCTCACCACTGACTCTCAGCTGGATCAACGATGTGATGGATGATGTTGATCCTGGTTACCTGCGTCTACATCATTATATGATGCAGGCCAATTGACATCTATACATTGAATGTACGAGTATGCGAGTTGAAATGTTAAAACAACTTAAGTTTGAAAAGGAGTAAGAAGGAACACTTACCTTGGTCTGCTCAACTCAAGAATAATATGACTCAATAATACTAACTCATTTCAATATAAACCAATTTAAAAGCATGTGTAATATAAAGAAAATCTGTTTGAAAACATGTTGTAGGTTCTGAATGTATTTAAGGATACAAATAAGTCTGAGATGTATGTGAGAATACAAATAAACTGATGTGTATATATATAAATACATTTAACTTCTGTGGGAGTTTCTCTAATCGAAAACCATCTCTTAAGAGATACAATAATGATACAACGATCTACCATACTCCGACAGGGAATCGTATACCCAACCAAAGGTATAAGATTTGATTGCCTAATGGATTCACTAGACTACTGTGAAAATGGGTTCATCTAAGAGTTTGATCCTCTTCTATCCATGGTGACTACATGGTTTATGGGGTTTTGAGCTATCTAAACTCTCACCCGTATTGGTGCTCAATGCTACTCCCAAAAATATACTAGCTCTTATGTTTTAAAAACATACTGATTTTGTGATTTGAGATTAGTGCTCAAAATAGTTAGCTCAAAGGGTATCTTTGAAATAACAATTCCTCTGCTTGGTTCATTTAGAAAGATATTTCTTATTAACTGAAAACTATGCCAAAGACTCTTTGAAAATCTCAGTTTCTCTTCTTTTCAACTGTGAAAACATTTTAAGTTCTTTTGGGACTACTTTGTTCCTATATACTACTTTGAAGAAATACTTCACTTTACTTTGAACTGAACTCGAGCTTAAGTCTTAAAACGTCACTTCAACGTTTTTAAAGACTTATGAAAACTTGAAATGAATTTCTCTTTCTTATCTTTTAGTCCTTGATTAAACTGACCTTTAAGTGTTAAAACAAGTTCATGCATTTGCAAAAGACTTCATGAATGTACTTATAATTTTTTCTAGACTTGGCTCTAACTTTCCCATAAATTTGAAGTTATGGATTTAAGGTTGTAAATTTGTGTTTCTGGTTAATTTCTATGTAATTTGAAGTATTTTAGAGTAGTTAGAATTATTAGAAAGTGTTAAAACACCTTAGAAGGGCTTAATTGGACTAAAATAGGAAAATAGGGAAAATAAACGCCGATTTGGGCGTGTTCGGTGCGCCGCGCAAGACCATTTGGTCTGAGGCACTATTCTGGTGCACTGCAGGCGTGCCGCCCCAAGCCCTTTTGCATAGATGGGGCGCACCGCGCGAGGTGGTACCCTGATGCGTCTGAACGGTTTTTCTTCTCTCATTTTGTGATCCTTAATCGCCTAAGCCTACATAAATCAATTCCCAAATCCTTCGGTTTATTAGTATCTACAATACGCAATAGATCTAACTCGACCCGGAATGACGAATTAATGCAACAATAGGCAAACAACAACTCAACAATCAAGAACGTAACCATATTTTTCAAGAAATTCAATATTCTCATTCAACCAATTCGAAAATCAAACGATTGAAGTAAGATTGGTGTGTGGGTGAACTAACCCAACACTAAAAGATCTCACATACCTTTATATGGATCAACCCCGAAGAAATCCACAAGTTAAACCTTGGCGTTCTTGGCGAATCCTTGATTTTTCTCCCTTTTCTTCTTCTTTTTTCTTTTATCGAAGCCCTAAACGTGATTTTGATTTTTTTGTCTGAACTAAAACTTGTTCTTACCCTAGTTAACCCATAAAACAAAATAGAAAATAAATTGTTTAAAAGACTAGTTTTCCCTTCTTTAAATATGGATTTGGACTTTCTTTACTTCAACAACCCACCTTCTGATAGGCATATCTCACTCATAAGTTATCAAAAATAAGGAAACTTGGCAGAGTTGGAAAGATCTCTCCAAGTTACTTCCAATAATATCAATAACTACCTCTAGATCATCCTGAGCTAGAAGTTATGGTTGTTTGAAAATGACCAAAACTCACTTTCACTTAGGCAATTTTCAAGATTTCTCCTTTTCTTTCTAAAAATGAATATTTTTAGTTTGTCAGTTTATTCCTAGATAATTTAAATTTGTTAGATGTTAAAATATCTCCCCCTTGGGAACATTCATCCTCGGATGATATTTCTTTCACTAAGCTAGGATATTAACCTCAATTCAACACTTAACAAATAAAAGCAAGTAACCACATGCTTACTCATAGTTTATAAAGTACCAGGAAGAGAATTAGTACCTTGATATGCATTATCTATGGATTCAAAGAAATGTGGATATCTCCTTTTCATATCTAGTTCAGCTTTCCAAGTCGCTTCTTCAACAAATAGGTTCCTCCTAAGAACCTTGACTTATGCAACTTCCTTTGTTCTCATCTTGCGAACCTGACGATCTAAAATCTTAACCAGAATCTCCTGATAGAATAAACTATCCTTAATCCCAAAAATGGTAGTTGAAATAATCAATAAAGAATCTCCCATGCACTTCTTCAACATAGATATATGATATACAGGGAGCTCAAACTTATAAGCTACATTGCCAATTATCTTGGATATTCTATAAGGTCTAATATACCGGGGACTAAGTTTCCCCTTCTTACCAGACCTCATAACATCCTTCATTGGTGAAACCTTCAAGTATACCCAACCATACACTTCAAACTCCAATGACCTTCTCCTAATATGTGTATATGATTTTTGACGACTTTATGCTGTTTTTAGTTTCTCTTGAATTACCTTCACCTTATCCATAGCTTAGTGAACTAGATCTGGTCTTATCAACCCTACTTCACCAACTCCAAACCACCCTATACGAGATCTGCATCTTCTTCAATAAAGAGCTTCATATGGAGCCATTTGGATGCTTGAATGATAACTGTTTTATTAGCAAACTCGATGAGAGGTAGGTGATCATCCCAATTGCTCTTGAAATCAATCAGCAAGACCTCAACCTATCTTTTAAAGTCTGGATAGTACGCTCCGCTTGCCCATCTGTCTAAGGATGGAAAGTAGTGCTTAGGTTCACCTTTGAATCTAAACCTTTCTGGAAAGATTTCCAAAATTGTGCTGTAAATTGTGTACCTTTATTTGAAACGATCAAAACTGTGACGCCATGAATTCTCACCATATATTTAATATATATTGTTTCATAATCCTATATCAAGTGAGTAGATTTTACCGACTATTTCACATCCGGGAAGCACCTCCTAGACGTAGCCGACATCATCATCCTCCAAAGGGATTTAGACTATCCTCTTAGCATTCGTCATAACATATCATATGTTAAATTGCATAAAATATTTCGACGATTTTCGTGTGCTATAGCAAATCATTTTTTGGGTGATCCGGATTCCGACGTCAAAAATGCCAAATTTTTTTGTGGACGTCCGTCAAGACCAAAACTTTTTAACTGCTTCTACATTGAGGTTTACTTACACCTCTAACTTACATATAATATATATATATAGGGAGTTTACATAAACTCCTCACATAGGAAACACTACATAGGCTTCTACTTTTATTTCACACACATAATATAGCAATATAGATTCATAAGAAGTCTAAGATACGTCTCATATTAAAACCATGTTAATCAAATACAACATTTAGGCATAGACCATACTTCTTTACAATAAAGCCTCATATAGGTATATATAAATATAGTCCTCAAATAAAAGATAAAGAACCAAATGTCTTTAATACTAAAAAAATAACAAATAGCAAGATAGTGGCACCTTCCTCGGAAGGTGAGGACCTACCGAATTTGGAGAATGAGAATCCAAGTCTTCTTAAATGTCCCTCTAAAATTCAATGGCTGGAACCTACATAATTGTAGAAAACATAGAGAATGAGTTAGTACACCACTTGTACTGAGTATGAAAACATGCACATAAAACATTTGAAAGAATGCATGTGAAAGGGATATTTACTTTAGACAACATGCTAAGTCATTTAAGAATCTTTAATGCACATTAAGAACCATATAATCCAATAAGCACATATTTATCAATACATAACCAAAGAAACATGTATACTAGCATACTTGAGTACATAGTCACAACAAACCTACGTCATGCTATAACAACAAGCAACACATAAGAATTCATGATATTACAACATATACAAGACCTTCACTCACAATCCTTCATTAATCCTACAAGTGCAATGACCAAGTAAATCCCCATAACCTTAATTAACCAAGTAAACCAAACAAAGGATTATAAATGATGTCTAACATTACATAACATAGTACCAAGAATAATCATTAGCACATGTAGCAATTTAGAGCAATAACATTGTTCATAAGTGAAACCAACATCATATAGGATCATCAACATGTAGAATCAACATATGCATAACATTACTCTATATAACATAAGAAAAACCTTCTAAGACTTCCCTCAAATCAAACTAGTGCAATGTATATGTAAACCCATACCCCTACCAAGACTAAGTCAACCTCTAATGTCACCTTAGTTAGTTCTCACTTCTTTACTTCATTTTATTTTCGGGAACACTTTCCTTAATCGCCATAGAACACACGAGCTAAGTGTGGAATCCAGTGTCATGAAACCTTACACCTAAAGAAGGTGGACTACTTGACAAGGTAGTACCAAAACATGATCGTAACATTCTAGGTGGATCCACTAGCTACTATTCCTATGAGGGCAACATACTTCAAGAACTAGAAGATGTGTTTCGGGACCCTCGTTATGCATATTTCATTGTAGTCTACAATATCATGAGTACAATAGTGAACCTACATTCCCTACTCGGGAAAGGACACTCCTCATTACTAGTTCACTCGGCATTAAGCTAGAGTCTCTTTTTGAAATGTCTTTAAGCCTTTATTATTCATCATAACTTAGTTTAGATCATAAGAAACTAACTACTTGTATATCACAATCATTATCTCAATCGGAATCGCATGCGAACATCCTTTCAGTACAACCCTCATATGTGAGATCAACACATTATCATCATTATGTCATAATAAGGCACATAGGAAATTCATAACCAACCTTATATCATTACATCTTAAAACATAATCTCACAATTACATAATCAAGACATTTCAATTTCATCATCATACCAATACCTACTTAATCCAATCACAAGGCATGCTTAAATTGAACTTTATCACCAAGTAAAAGCCGTCACAATTTAAGTAAAGGTTCAAGATTACAAAGTCTTACCAATTTCTCCTTCAAAAGCCATCATCATTGGTTTTACACTCAACCAATAAAATTTCATCCCTAAATAGGTGTAATAACATCATACAATAGTAATTAACACAATACTAAGTCAATTGTATCTATTCTAATCAATTCAACATGATTTCATAACCTAGGGTTAGGCAATTTGGGTCAATTCTTGATCCATTTCACATACTAAGTTTAACATCAAGAACTAACATAATTTAACAATAATACCTCATAATATAACCATAATTATCATTAGAAATCATAAACAACACAATTTAGAAGATCAATTATGAATTAGGAAGAAACCCATTTGTAGGAGTAAACCCTAAGATTTGGGTAATTTGAAAATCAACTTTGAGAGGACCTCTTTGGGAAAGCAGAACCAAGAGTGAAGAACCCATACCTTAATGAAGCTTAATACACAATATTCTAGTGAAATCCTAGAGAATTTAGTTTCCTTCTTCAAGCTTTCTTGTTCGTCCAATGGAGGTTAAATAGAGAGAGAAAGTAAAGAGGAGTGGGAGCAATTTGCATTTCAATTTGGGTTTGTGTTTTAGAGTGGGAAATGAATGATTTTTTACTTAAAGTCAATATAGTCCACCCCCAAATACCGAAACTACCACTCATTAAGTTGAACTTCAAAAAGTGAAGTCCAACTAAATTTCACTGTGAGCTCCCATCCATCTTCACGCCCCACTTCACGGTCCATAAAGTGTATGAGGGATCGTGGTGGTGTTCATGAAAAAATGAGGAAGTAGCTCCTCCGAATGAGCCACCTCCGTTTTTCCTTCCAAGGCTAGACCACGAGACACTTTGCTCCCTTCCGTGAACATGCACCATGGACCGTTAAGTGGCTCGTGGTGCTCTTAGGCAGTAGCTCCCCAAAACCTCACCAAAATCCCCTCAATTGGCTAAGGTATTTTCACGGCTAGCCGTCTCCTTCATTCAAGTGCACCACGAGCCATATAATGGATCGTGGTGTCTTGGAAAATATCTAAGTCTCAAGGCCTATTTTCCTCCATGGCCAAGTAACCTTCACAAGCTCCCCTCTTTGGCCGTTACCATGACCACAAGTCGTGGTCATGCTCGTGAAGAGTGAGGCAGTAGCCTCCCTTCTTGGGCAGCTTTGGCCTTTTGGCTTAGGCTTGCCCTTGAAGAAGGCATTCCTCACTTGGCTTATCTTCAATTTACCCCTTATTAAACACCTATGTCAATTTTCATCACCTCACCATCATTAAAACTTTCAACACCTCCTTAAAAGAATCAAAACATCATACTAATCCAAGTTACAAGTTAACCAGACGTCGTGGACGTCCTTTGATGTTTTGACTCCAAAACTTCCTAAATTATTTATAAATATTATTTTTGACCTTAAAATAATATTACAACACTTTTACGCTCAAAGGATCTAAATTAGGTCTTGGACATTCAAAGTGTTACATGCTAGAAGTGGGATGATTTTGTCATTGTATTGACATTCACCCAATTGAATCATGCTGCCTGCAAGACCTTGGTAACCTTGTCATGAATTCCATATTAATCATCTCCCACTTCCATTTTGGAAGTTCTATATTCTGAGCCAACCCTTCATGCGTTGGTTCTCTACTTTAAATTGTTGGCTATTTGGGCACTTGGAAACAAATTCAGCAATGCCCTTTTTCATACCATTCAACCAATATATTTCTCTCAAATTGCAGTACAACATTGTGAAATCCGTATTAATGGAATAGCTGGAGCTATGAGCTTCCTCCATGATCCTCTATTGTAGTCCATCCACCATAGGTGCACAGAATCTACCTTGATATCTCAATACACCATCTCCCCCTTGTTCAAAAGCTAATACTCTTTATTTATTTGGTATATTCATATAATAATGAACATTAAGAACTAGCCTTTTCAACTTGCTCCCATATCGTAACACTTCAAAACGTACCAAAACTTGATTAATTCATAATGTTCGTTCTTATGGAAAATTGCCTTCAATTCAAGCAAAATAGGATCTTGGTCTTGCTTTTCTTTCACTTTAAACACTAATGATAACTCAATCCCATTCATCACCACTATCCCTCTTTTTGTGTAATCCATGAGTTGGACTCCTAGGCATGCAAGTCTATACACTTCTTTTGCTAGTTCCTTTTTTTCTTCCTCTAGATGAACGGTACTTCTAATAGACAACCTACTTAACACATAAACAACAATATTAGCCTTACCTGGGTGGTAAAGAATGATCATGTTATAATCCTTGAGAAATTTTAACCACCTCTTTTGTTTTGAGGTTAAGCTCTCTCTGAGTGACCACATATTGCAAGATCTTGTGATCAGTGAAGACATCCACATAAACACCGTAAAATTAGTGACACCATATCTTCAAGGCAAATACTACAAAAACAAACTCTAAATCATGGGTTGGATAATTCTTCTGATGAACCTTCAATTGTTGGAGGCATAAGCTTTAACGTTGCCATTCTACATCAACACACAACCCAAATCAACTCAAGATGCATCACAGTACACCAAAAAACCTTGAGTACCTTCTGGTAAGGTCAAGACCGGGGTAGTTGTCAAACTCTTCTTCAACTCCTGAAAGCTTATCTCACAAGTTTCAGACCATTGAAACTTAACTATTTTCTGAGTGAACATGGTCAACGGAGACAATATAGATTAAAAACCCTCAACAAACCTTCTATAGTAGCCAGCTGTTAGACCCGCAAACTACTTGATCTAACTACGTGCAGACATGCCAAGGACTTGGGCATTGGTCTTGGCATGGATGATAGAAAAATAGTGCAACACAAGTTCAAGGTGCTTGGGTGTTGGCAAGGCAGCTTGAACGTGCATGGCTTACGTGCGGGCTAAGGGCATTGGCAAGGCAGCATGTTGACTTGATGAGGCAAGGCTGTGAAGACTTGGCAATGTCAGGAACAAAGGCAGTTCACCCGAAATTGCTGAAATAAAACTAAGTGTTGGAAGACAGCTGAAATATTCTAAGTGTTGGAAGCTGGCAGAAATATTCTAAGTGTTGGAATGAAGCTTGAAATATTCTAAGTGTTAGAATATTGATATTTCGTGTAGATAAGAATGTAATTTGAATTAGATTCTATCTGTTAGAAATATAGTTGTTGGAAAGTTAGTTTTGAACCCTGTGATGACAAGTGTCGGACAGGTGTAATTTGTAACCGCCGCATGTAACGGCCATTGTGCAGAATTTTGATTTAAAGGTGGAAATTCGTCTAAGGCAAAGACAGAGTGTTTTTAGCCTTAGACTAATTTGTGAAGCCTTCCTTTGTATTACTTAAAGGTTAATAAAGGTTGGGACTAGTTCCTGTAAATTCTGTTGGTTGTTTGACGCCACTGTTTTGAGTATTTCCATACTTAGTCAATTTTCGTGGGTGCAAGTAGGTTGAGTGTTACAGACATTTGTGAGACCGCCTAGAGTGGTGTGCGATAAAAATAAATCGACTCTTTTTCAATTGGTATCAGAACGCGGTTAAACAATGGTGTAAAACGCACAATTGTGGTAGTTGGCACGAAAAATTAAATCCTTCGTTCGGTTTACTGAAGATATTTTGGGAGACCCTACGTTTGTGGATTTATTCACACAAATCATTGAGTTGAGAGTGGATGCTGAGAAAGTTCAGGGAGAAATTGGTGGATATCGACAGAATGTTGATAACCACATTACTAAAATCTTGGACTTTCGTACCACAACTACGCAAAAACTGGAGGGACTGCAGAAGGAAAATGAGAACCTTCGTGCAGAGCTCGTCGTTTTGTGTCGGGCTGTGGCCACGTTAAGTTCAAATCGTGTTGAATCGTCTAAGGTAAAGATTACAAAACCTAAAGCCTTTAGTGGTGCAAGGAGTGCTAAAGAAGTGGAAAATTTCATCTGGGACATGGAGCAGTATTTTACCGCTGCAAGGGTGCCGGACGCTGATAAGTTGAACATTACCACAATGTATTTGTCGGGTGATGCGAAACTTTGGTGGAGGACTCGTAATGCAGACGACGTAAGTGCTGGTCGTCCTAGAATTGATACATGGGATAAGCTAATCAAAGAAATGCGTGATCAATTTCTTCCTAGAAATGCATCTTGGCTTGCAAGGGATAAATTGAAAAGGCTAAGGTAGACGGGTTCAGTGAGGGAATACATAAAAGAATTTACCTCTGTGATGTTAGACATATAAAATATGTATGATGAGGATAAACTTCACAACTTCATTTCGGGCATGCAAGGCTGGGCTCAAAACGAACTACGAAGGCAGAATGTTAAAGATCTGCCCGGGGCTATTGCTGCTGCCGATTCGTTAGTGGATTTCCGGATGACTCATCCTTCGACTGACGTCCCCTCCACTTCAAAAACTAAGAAAAAGAATGAGAAGAAAGGGGAATGGAGAAAGGATAGTCCTAAAGACAATACAAATGATAAAGGAAAGGCACAAATGAAGGATGTGAAAGACAAGCCAAAGAACAAAGATGGAAATTCGAAGGGCTGTTGGACTTGTGGTGGTCCTCATTTGGCCAAATCTTGTCCAAACTAGGAAAAAGTGAATGCTTTGATTGCTGGTAACGTGAATCAAAGGGAGGAGGATGAAGAAATCGTGGCTGCAATGGCAAATCCACTGGGATTGTCCTTCAATCACATTATGGGGATCAATAATGTTGGAGAAATCTCTAGTACTTCGAATCCTCATGCTTCCTTAATTCATATAGAAATGAAAGTGAGAGAACAATGTGTGATGGCAATGGTTGATACAGGGGCCACACACACGTTTGTAGATGTGAAGATTGCTACAAAATTGGGGCTGAAGTTGTCTAAAAGCCCTTCCTACGTCAAAACAGTCAATGCTAAGGCACAAGCCATTGTGGGCATGGCTTATGGTGTGTCTATGTCGACTGGAAGTTGGGTGGGAAAACATAACTTGATGGTGATGCCGCTTGGTGACTTTGAAATCATACTTGGGATTGATTTCCTAAGGAAATTCTAGTTTGTTCCGTTTCCTCACATAGATGGAGTGATGGTCATGAATGGAAGTAATGCTGGCTTTCTCAAAGGTGTTCATCCGTTTGGGGACATTAATAAAGTTGCAAAGAAGAAAGACAATGGAATGTTGTTGTCTGCTATGTCAATCGACAAAGGGCTGAAGAAGGGTGAAGACACTATACTTGCTGCCTTGGTCGAAGTGAAACCTGATGTGAAAATGGAAGTGCCTGATTGTGTTGCTGAATTACTTAAACAGTATGCTGATGTTATGCCGCCTGAATTACCAAAGAAATTACCACCAATGAGGGATATTGATCATAATATTGAGTTGCTGCCTGGTACGGTTGCTCCTGCACAAGCTCCTTATCCTATGGCTCCTAAGGAATTGGTTGAATTACGCAAACAATTGAATGAATTGCTAGATGCTGGATTGATTCAGCCGTTAAAGGCTCCTTATGGTGATCCTGTTCTATTTCAAAAGAAACAGGATTGAACAATGCGAATGTGTGTAGACTACCGGGCGCTGAACAAGGCAAATATAAAGAACAAGTATCCGGTTCCGTTGGTGCAAGATTTGATGGAAAGGTTAAGCAAGGCATGCTGATTCACAAAACTTGATCTGAGGGCAGATTATTGGCAGGTTAGGAAAGCAGAGGGTGATGAACCAAAAACAACATGTGTAACTAGATATGGTTCCTATGAATTCCTTGTAATGCCGTTTGGGCTGACTAATGCCCCGGCAACATTTTGCAACTTAATGAACAATGTACTGTTTGACTATCTTGATGACTTTGTTGTTGTTTACTTAGATGATATAGTCATTTATAGTCGAACATTGGAAGAACATGTTAATCACCTAAGTTTGGTTTTATCTCAATTGAGGAAATACACGCTTTATGCCAAGATGGAAAAGTGTGAATTTGCTCAACAAGAGATAATGTTTTTGGGGCATCTTGTTAGTAAAAACCAAGTTCGAATGGATCCTAAGAAAGTGCAAGCCATTGTCGATAGGAAGGCACCTCTTCATGTAAAGGATTTGAGGTCGTTTCTTGGCTTGGCTAACTATTACAGAAAGTTTATTGCTGGTTACTCTAATAAGGTAGCGGCTTTGACAGATTTGTTGAAGAAGGATACAAAGTGGGTTTGGTCTGAACGGTGTGATGAAGCTTTCCAGAATTTAAAGAATGCTATCGCATCTGAACCTATACTCAAATTGCCTTATTTTGAGTTACCATTTGAAGTGCACACTGATGCGTCAGACAAAGCAATTGGTGGCGTATTAGTGCAGGAAGGTCATCCAGTGGCCTTTGAAAGTAAAAAATTGAATGATGCTAAACAGAGATACTCAACACATGAAAAAGAAATGGTTGCGGTGGTACATTGTTTGCAGGTTTGGAGAGTCTATCTCTTGGGCACTCGATTTGTGGTGAGAACTGATAATGTAGCAAATACATTTTTTAAGACACAAAAAAAGTTGAGTCCTAAACAAGCACGGTGGCAAGAATTCCTGGAAGAATATGGTTTCATGTGGGAACATAAACCAAGGAAACACAACCAAGTTGCTAATGCGCTGAGTAGAAAAGAAGTGTTTGTTGCAGTATATGCAATTTCAAAACTGGAAACTGATTTCTATGATAGAATCAGGCTGTGTGCTGCAAATGATTCATTGTATGTTAAATGGATGGGTCAAGTGCAAGATGGCACAATGAGACGGTATTGGATCGAGGACGATTTGCTCTATTTTAAAGGGGGGAGGATCGTTGTACAAAATCAGGGTGGGTTGCGCAAAGACTTAATGAAAGAGGCGCATGAATCTCTTTGGGCTGGACATCCCGGTGTTGAAAGGATGTTAGCCTTACTGTCTCGTGTTTATTTTTGGCCGAAATTGGAAGATGATATAGAGGTGTACGTCAAGACTTGTCATGTTTGTCAAGTGGACAAGACTGAACGTAAGAGGGAAGCAGGTTTGCTGCAACCTTTGCCTGTTCCTGAAAGGCCATGGCTAACAGTAAGCATGGATTTGATTTCTGGATTCCCTAAAGTAGATGGCAAAGCATCTATCATGGTGGTAGTTGACATATTTTCAAAATATTCTGTTTTTATTGCTGCTACTGAATTATGCTCATCTGAAGTTGCTGCTGAGTTGTTCTACAAACATGTGGTTAAGTATTTTGGTGTTCCGACTGACATTGTGAGTGATAGAGACACAAGGTTCACTGGTAGATTTTGGACAGCATTGTTCAATATGATGGGAACTGAATTAAAGTTTTCTACTGCAAATCACCCACAAACAGATGGACAGACGGAAAGAATTAATCATTTGTTGGAAGAATACTTGAGGCACTATGTGACAACAAGTCAACGGAACTGGGTAGCATTGTTAGACACTGCGCAGTTTTGCTATAATCGGCACAAGTCGTCTGCAACAGAAAAGAGCCCTTTTGAAATCGTCTTAGGCAGACAGCCTATGACGCCACTGGATGTTGCCAAATCTAAAAATCAGGGAAAGTGTCCAGCAGCATACAGGGTTGCAAGGGATAGACTTGAAATGTTATCTGAGGCACAAGATAGCTTGCGCAAGGCTCAGCGGCGCATGAAGAAATATGCTGATCAACATCGTCGCTCATTTGAGTTCAATGTGGGTGACAAGGTGTTGCTGAAACTTACCCCACAAATCTGGAAACAGATTGTAAGTAAGACCAGACATCGGGGTTTGATTCCTAAGTATGATGGTCCATTCGAAGTGGTGAAACGAGTGGGCGAAGTTGCTTATAGGTTGAAGCTGCCAAAAAGGTTGAAACCTTACTTTGCAGATGAAGATGATTTGGACAGGAACAGATCAAAGAGGGCTCCTCCATCAGTACCTACACAGTATGATGCTGAAATTGAGAAGATCCTTGATCACCGGGTTTTGGGCACAAGTAAGAACAATACTAAGACTGAATTCTTAGTTCACTGGAAAGGCAAGAGTGCAGCAGATGCTGTTTGGGAGAAAGCAAAAGACCTATGGCAGTTTGATGCTCAAATCGAAGACTATCTCAAAACAGTCTCGATGAGGACATCGAGTTCAAGTGGTGCGGGTGGTCTGTTAGACCCGCAAACTACTAGATCTAACTACGTGCAGACATGCCAAGGACTTGGGCATTGGTCTTGGCATGGATGATAGCAAAACAATGCAACACAAGTTCAAGGTGCTTGGATGTTGGCAAGGCAGCTTGAACGTCCATGGCTTATGTGCGGGCTAAGGGAATTGGCAAGGCATCATGTTGACTTGATGAGGCAAGGCTGTGAAGAATTGGCAATGTCAGGAACTAAGGCAGTTCACCCGAAATTGCTGAAATAAAACTAAGTGTTGGAAGACAGCTGAAATATTCTAAGTGTTGGAAACTGGCAGGAATATTCTAAGTGTTGGAATGAAGCCTGAAATATTCTAAGTGTTAGAATATTGATATTTCGTGTAGTTAAGAATGTAATTTGAATTAGATTCTATCTGTTAGAAATATAGTTGTTGGAAAGTTAGTTTTGAACCATGTGATGAAAAGTGTCGGACATGTGTCATTTGTAACCGCCGCATGTGACTGCCATTGTGCAGAATTTTGATTTAAAGGTGGAAATTTGTCTAAGGCAAAGATAGAGTGTTTTTAGCCTTAGACTAATTTGTGAAGCCTTCCTTTGTATTACTTAAAGGTTAATAAAGGTTGGGACTGGTTTCTGTAAATTCTGTTGGTTGTTTGACGCCACTGTTTTGAGTATTTAAATACTTAGTCAATTTTCGTGGGTGCAAGTAGGCTGAGTGTTACAGACGTTTGTAAGATTGCCTAGAGTGGTGTGCGATAAAAATAAATCGACCCTCTTTCACAAGCCAAACACAAGAAACTTATTATATTTGTTAGAGACATGGGTCTAGGCCAACTCTGAATTGTTTTTATCTTGGATATCAACTCTAATGCCATCACTAGAAAATATGTGACCAAAAAATGCCACAGACTTACGTCAAAACTCATATTTTCAGAACTTGGCATATAACTGTTAATTTTTAAAAGTCTGATGGACTATTCTGAGGTGATTCACATGATTTTATTCATTCGTTGAATATATTAGTATGTCATCAATAAAAACAATACAAAACATATCTAAATAAGGTTTAAAGACTCTATTGATAAGTTCCATGAATTCTGCTGGCGTATTGGTCAACCTATAAGACATGAATAATAACTCATAATGCCCATATCTTGTTTTGAAAGCTGTATTTGGAATATCACACTCCATATCTCTCAACTAGTGGTAGCCTAATTTGAGATTAATTTTTGAGAATAAGGAAGCACCGTGAAGCTGATTGAAAAGATAATCTATCCCTAGAAGAGGATACTTATTCTTAATAGTAACCTTCTTCAGTTAAGGTAATCTATACTGATCTTAAGGGAACCATCTATCTTTCTCATAAACAGGAATGGAGCACCCAGGGTGAGAAACTTGGTCAAATGAAACCCTTGTCTAAGAAATATTTCAACTTTTGTTTCAACTCTTTCAACTCTGTTGGTGTATAATTATATGGCGTAATAGAGATAAGATGAGTATCTCGAAAAAGATCTATACCAAAGTCTATATCTCTCATAGAAAGACTCCGGGGAAATTATCTGGATAGATTTCTTGGAACTCCTTCACTACTGGAAATAACTAAATAGGAGGTACCTTAACACTTGAATCATTAGCTCGGATTAAGTACAAAAGGAGACCCTTAGGCAATGCTGAATTTCTTTTCAACTCTAAGACTTGCTCATTTGGAAATTGAAACTTGATTAATAAGTTCTACAATCAAATGAGGCATAACATGTATGAAAATGATGCATACCAAGAACGACATCGATGTCTAATATGTCTAACTTAACTAAATCAGCCATGGTACTCTTGTGATTGACAGAAACGGGAAAATCACGATAGACTCTTTCTGCTTGAATGGATTCACCAACAAATGTGGAAACACCGAATGGTCACTAAGTTGCTCAGGAATAATATCAAAGTTCATAGAAATGTATGGATTTACAAAAGATAAACTCGTTCCTGGGTCTAGCAATGCATAAATAGTAAACTCAAAGACTTGAATCATAATAGTGACAAAATTTGGAAAATTATCATGCTCCTGGCGATGTTGAAAGCATACAAGCAGTTTTTTCCTCCGCTAATAGTGCAAGTAGCTCCCCTAGGTGCAACCCTGTGTGGTGGAGAAATTTATGAAGAATTTTCTCAATTTCCCCCATTACCACTTCCTTATTTGTTCTTTGGACACTCTTTCATGAAATGCACGATCTGACCGCACATAAAACAACTAGTGGAGCCCTCACGACAAACACCGGAGTGGTTACTACCACACTTGGTGTAGGCAGGAAACTTACTAGACCTTGTGCCACACTACCCTGTGAATATGCAGGTTTAGTTCTGGAATTTTGACCATTGTACTCACATTTGTTCTTATGTGCAGATGCATTCAGAGATGATGGGACATGACCCTTATATTTTTGTTGGAAGGATGACCAGTTAGTATTACTCTTCTGCTGTCCAGACTCATTTCCGGTCTTAGCTCTTTTGTTTTTATTCTCTTCTATGTCCCCCAACTTCTCCTATTCAACCTTCTACACATAAACCATCAACATGGATATGTCCATGTCTCCTTAAATATTGGAGCTCTTCTCTTTTTGCTTGATGCACAACCCAAGATAACTACAAATTAGCCCATCCTTCTCCTGATGTCATCAACAATTTCAGGAGCATATCGGGACAACTAGGTGAACTTGAATCCATGCTTATTCTCACTCAAAAAGTCCTGATTTAGGGTAGGAAACTCTCGTACCTTAGACCTTTTCAATTCTCAAGGAAATAAATGCCCAAAGAAAGCCTCTTCAAAACAAACCCAACTTGGATGTGGTACATCCTCATCTCTTCCCTCTTCCCACTGATCGAACCAAGTTCTAGCCACATGTTTCACTTGTTATGCAGCTAGCGCAGCTCGTTCAGCGTCAACAACATGCATCATATCAAAAACTTTCTTCAGTTCTTAAATTTTTTTCTAGATTCTCAGTGGTGCTCGAACGAGTGAAACTTTGAGGATTCATCCTCAAGAACTCACGAATCCTTGAGGTGTCACCCTCTTCTTTTCAAGCTCCTCTATGCTTCCCAACTTGATTGGTCACAACTTGGCTGAGCATCCTTATTGCCTCTCTAAACTCAAAATTAGAAACTTCTCCTTGCGGTTGCATGTCAGGTGCATTGTGCAACTTGGGTACCTCTATATTCCTCCTAGCTGCACGACCTCATATTGCTTTTTGTGGAGGCATGATTATTTGAAAACGTGTGCACACATGAGTTAGAAAGAAACTTTTAGAGATGAACTCTAACAAACGAAAGAAATATGAAAGAAGTGAAGTATTTCCTAAATGTCATAGCCTTCTAATTAATTATAGGTGTGACAAGATTCACAACGATAACTAGGACTCTATAGACACTACTTCATAGACTTTCTATGACTCTTAAACTCTATATTCTAATACCAAGTTTGTCATGCCCCGAGCCAACACCCTAGACATGGTGGACACACAATGACCATTGTTGGCCTTTAGTGGATCCTTGTAATGGCTTACTTAACTCAGGGAAAGACAACAATCAATACTATAATGATCAAAGAACTAAACTTAAATGAATAATAAGATAATTGGAATGCTTTAAAGATTTAAACATTCAACTTGGACAAAGTGGAAACCCAAGTCTTTAACATAAAAATAATACAGTAAAGATTTTTGAACTATTAACTGTATATCTATGAGGCCTTATACAACTGATATGGATGTTGGGAAAGACCCCACAACGTCTTATAAAAAAGGAAGAATGTAAGCAATAAATGTGTCCTCAAGAATGCAGGCAGGTTCACCACTGACTCTGAGTGCTCAGCTGGATCAACGAGGCGCTGGATGATACTGATCCTTGTTACCTACGTCTGCATCATGATACGATGCAGACCAATTGGTATCAATATATTGAAAGTACTACTATGCGAGTTGAAATGCTAAAACAACTTAAGCTTTAAAAGGAGTAAGAAGGAAAACTTACCTTAACTCTTCTCAACTCAAGAATGATATGACTCAATAATAATGACTCATTTCAATGTAACACAATTTAAAAGAAAGTGCAATATAAAGAAAAGATGTTTGAAAACATGTTGTAGGTTCTGAATGTATACATGGATACAAATAATTCTGAAATGTATGTGGGAATTTTTCTAATCGATAACAATCACTTAAGAGCTACAATAATGATACAATGATCAACCTCACGCTGTCAGTACATCTTATACCCGACTAAAGGTATAAGACCTAAATTGTCTAATTGATCTACTAGTCTAAGTGTGAAAATGGTTCATCTAAAAAGTATGACCCTTCTCTACCCATGGTGGCTACATTGTTTATGGGGGATGAGAGTTGTTTGAACTCTCCCCCATATCGGTTCTCAATACTACTCCTAAAAATATACTGCTCTTATGTTTTAAAAACATACCGATTCTGTTATGTGAGATTAGTGCTCAAAATACTTAGCTCAACGGCTATCTTGGAAATAACAGTTCCCTTCTTGCTTCATTTAGAAAGCTATTTATCTTTAACTGATACTAGCTCGAAGACTATTTGGAAAATTCAGTTGCCCTTCTTTTCTTATGTGAAAACATTTTAAGTTCTTTTAGAACTACTTACTACCCATATACTGCTTTGAAGGAATACTTCACTTTACTTTGAACTGAACTGGAGCTTAAGTCTTAAAATGACAGTTAAAATGCTTTTAAAGACCTATGAAAACATGAAATAAATTTCTCTTTCTTATCTTTTAGTCCTTAGTCAAACTAACTTTTATGTCTTAAAACAAGTTAATGCATTTGAAAAAGACTTCATGAAAGGACTTTAGGAGTTTTCTAGATTTGGATCTAACTTCCCCTTGAATTTGAAGTTATGGACTTTAGGATTTCTCTTTCTCTAGTTTTATGATCCTAAATTGCATAAACCTCCATAGTTATTTTCCCAAACCCTTAGGATTATTATTTTCTACAATACCCAAAAGATCTAACTCAAAAAACATCCCAGAATTATGATTCAAAGAAACAGTAGGCAATCAACAACTCAACAATCACGAATGTAACCATGTTTCAAGAATTTCACTATTGTAATCCAACCAATCAAATAATCAAAGGATTGAAGTAAGATTGTTGTATGTGTAAACTGACCCAACACTAAAAGTCTCATATACCTTGATAGGGATCATCCCCGATGAATCCATAAGTTAAACCTTGACTTTCTTGGCGAATCCTTCACTTTTCTCCATTTTCTTCTTCTTTTCTCTCTTCTTTAATCCCTAAACGTGATGTTGATTTTTTAATCTAAACTTAAACTTTTTTTTACCCCAATCAACCCCTAAAAATGAAATACAAAATTAATTAGTGAAAAGACTAGTTTTCCCTTCCTTGAGTTTGGATTTAGACTTTCTTTATTTCAATAACTCAACTTTCGATAGGCATATCTAACCCATACATTATCGAAAATGTGCAAGTAATGCCATATCGAAAACCCCTCATACATTTTCAACATTGAGATCTCCTACATATCCTTAAACATTAGGAATTAGGATATTTGTAGTTGGACTCGATCAGTTAAAAAAGATATCTATTATGTTAGATAAGCTTCAAATATGGAAGAGTAACAAGTAAGTCGAGTATGAAAATAGGTTTTCAATCTCTTAGCCATGAATTTGGCTCTTCAAACATATAAGAAAGAACTTACACAAATATAATTTCCAAAGCTCTTGGTGTATTTTCTCTCAGATCAGAAAGTTGCTTCCAGTGAACACCAACATATTTCTGGATACGAAACTAAAAACTGATAAACTTAAAGAAAATCCCACATGCCCTTTGATTGGGGTATGGTTTGATTGTGGTTAAAGTCACTCTTTAGCTCGTATCCTGAAGAGTTTGATACTCCTTCTTGGACTATGTACCAGTTTGCTGCTAAGAAATAGTTCCATCTTGTGATGCATCCTTTTTTATGTCGTTCACACATGTGGTTTGATTTGAGTATTAATCTTCTCAGATGCTCTCGACAATGACTGATATAAAACTCATTAGTGTAAAATATAATTCAAATGGAGAGATAGAGTCATTTACCATGTTAAACTTAATTTTCTCCCTGAATATTTTATGTCAACTTCTTTCATTTTGACGTAAAGCAAATAAAGGATGTATCTCATATTTGTGACATGACTCTTCATTGTACTCTTCTGTTAGTATTGAAGTAGTAAAATATATTAATGTAATATGTTGATTGTTTTCTTGATGGTTTGAGTATGATGTCCCTCTCGGTAGTTAGATACACAATGGACCTTTTGATGGTTTGAATATGCAGTGGCCCCCTTGGTGGTTTGAATGTAACAATCCTGTTGGCGGTCTGAATATGATGTCCTTCTCGGCAGCTTTTAATATAAATTCCCCTTTTGGCATTTTGATATGAAATGGACCTTTTGAAAATTTAAACATGAATGACCCTCTCGGCAATTTGAATATGAATGAACCTTTTGTGGTATATATATAATGGTCCTCTCAGAGATTTGAATATGAAGTGCCATCTTGGAAGTTTGAATATGAATGTCCCTCTTGGCGGTTTGAATATGATATCCCTCTCGGCAATTAAAATATACAATGGCCCTCTCGGTAGTTTGAATATGAATGACCTACTTGGCCGCTTGAATATGATGACCCTCTAGACAATTAAAATATTCAATGACCCTCTTGACATTTTGAATATGATGGCCCCTTTGGAAATTTGAATATGAATCCTGTTGGCAATTAAAATATGCAATGACCCTCTTGGGATTTTGAATATGCGCAGACTTAGACTATGAATGTCATCCTTCATCAATATTTGATACAATGGTAGGTACGTGTGGTCATGATATCATTTTTATTGGTATCTAGCAACCTTAGGCAGTAGATACTAATGTTTGATCTGACGATAGAATATTGTTGTCAAATGTCTTTTTGGTCAAGTAGAGATGGTACACTCACTATCAGATATTTGCTGATTTGTTCTGCTGAAATGGTCGGTTGATAATTATAGCATCTTTCATGATCTTGTTATACCCTGCATCCACAAAAAATGTTATTTTTGGGCCACTAATCTGCGTTGATATCTTTAAGTTGCCTTGCTCCTTGTCTTGCTCCTTGTCTCATTATTTTCAAAAGTTGTTTGATCCTGCGAACCGCCATAAACAAAAGAAAAAAATATATTTAAATTAAAACATTTGCTAGGAATGAAATTTTGAAAAAATAGTTTGCAAAATTCTCTGCCAATTAACTATCACGACATGCACGACACGTACAAAACATCTTTTATCTCAATTTTTTTCCATGAGGTAACTTGCTGGCAACTTCAAAACTAATTAATAGTATATCACATTAAGGCATTTGAAGTTGAATTTGATGTTTCAAGTACCCTTGATGGAATTTATAAGGTCCTCCTAAAAAAATTTGTCCTAGTTAGATGTTTCAAAACAAATCTTGTGTTGATCACAAAAGTCATGATATTTTGCAAATTTTTATAGGATAACTCAAAATTTTGTCCCAATTGCACATTTTGATATGACATTGGACCCTTGTTTGTAGGAAATAACTATTATTTTAGAATTTTTGAGATCCTCTCAATTTTTTTTCGAGTTTCCATTATGAAGGAAAATGGAAATTTTATTGAGAATATGACCAAACCATTGTGGCGCCTATGTATCTCGTTGAGGCAGGAATCAGGTCAAATGTAGTTCCTCGCTTGGGGATTGAAAACATAGAAAATTTTGATAAGGAAATGACCGAGGCCGACTTAGGCCGCATATGTATCTCAATTGAGAGTTCAAGTCAGACATAGTTTGTTGCAACGGGAATGTTTCAAAATACATACAGTCCTTGCTAGTTAAAGGCAAATTTTCCTTTGTATTCATCATGATGAGGGAAAATGCATTTCAACATCAATTGGCCTACCTCTAATGTTAGAACTCTTACTTTCTTGTTGAAAGCATGAGTCATTCTCTATTGGTACAATTGGCGATGACAAATGACACTCATTCTTTTCTCATCAATTAATACTAATTGCATATATCGGTCACAAACCCATTTAACATCGTTCAAGCCATCTTTCTGAATAATCTTTAAAGATGGTATCTCAACTTCGGCTAGTATCACTGCTGCAGTTCCGTATACCAATATATAAGGAGTTGCCTTATTTGAGGTCAAGATTGTGGTGCGATAACCTAACAAAGCATAAGGAAAATTTTCACCACAAGATTTATAGGTGTCAATTATTTTTCTCAATATCCTTCTTATTAGCATCTTCCACAACTCCATTCATCTGAGAACGATATACAGTTGAATTACGATGGGTAATTTTGAATTGTTCACATATCTCTTTCATCAAGTGACTGTCCAGATTTTCTCCATTATCTGTGATGATAGACTTTGGAACCCCAAAATGACTTATCAAATTATTGCAAACAAAATCGGCCATAACTTTCTTCGTCACAACTTTGTAGGAAGCAGCTTCGACCCACTATTTGAAGTAATCAATGGCAACAAAAATGAACTTATGACCATTGGAGGCAGCAGGATCAATCGGTCCAATAAAATCCATGCCCCATTCTGCAAATGGGCAAAGAGAACTCATCGCATTGAGCTCGTGGGGAGGTTCTTTGATGAGATCTCCATGTACGTGGCATTTATGACACCTTTGGATAAATCGTCCACAACAACTTTCCATAGTAATCCAAAAGTATCATGCCCTTAGATTTTTTTTGCCAATGTAAACCCATTCATGTGCGTCCCACAAACTCATGCATGCACTTCTTCAAACAATTTTATGGATTTTGTACCATCCAAGCATCTCAGTAATCCCAAATCGGGAGTCTTCCTAGAAAGAACCTCTCTATTAAAAAAGAAGTTGTTCGCCATTCTTCAAATTGTTTGCTTCTGAATACTTGTTGATTTTTCACATCGATATACCATATATTCCACTCCTATTCTGCTTTTACATGATGAATGTTGTTTTTTCTACATCTTCTTCATCCATTAGAATCTTGTGGTATCCCGCAAAGCAATCGACACAATATTGCAACTCATACTTAGCACAATTGTCGATGAGTATATGGATATTCGGCAAGGGAAAATTACCTTTTGGACTCACTTTGTTGAGATCCTAATAATCTATGAATATCCTGAGTTTTCCATATTTCTTCGCCAATGGAATAATGTTAGCCATCCAAGTGGGATTCTTGGTCACTTCGACGATCTTTCGTCCTTAAAATTCATATTGGGCTTGAACTTTCTGGTTTTCTGCTTTATCAGGCAATACTCTGAATTGATACACAACTTATGGGAAATAATATTAGTGCTTAACCGTGGAATATCATCATAACACCAAGCAAACACATTGATGTATTGTTTGAGTAGCTTGACCAATTCTTCTCTTTGTGTTGCTGCCAAATGGACACTGGCCAACTCGTTATCTCCTAAGTTTACTATCTCCGTCTCATCCAGGTTGGGCTTATATCATTTTAAGTTGCCTCAAGTCTTCAGTGAGGTGTTTAGGCATTATGGAGTCCTTTTCATATTCTTCACATTCATATTTATTGACCTTACTCGGTTCACTGTGTTCGTGACATGTTATGACATTGAAAGGCTTAGATTCATTTTTACTGGAAAGAACAATAAATCAATTATGTTAGATAGAAAGAGTATAAATGTATATATTAGAGAATGATTCACAAAGACAAGATGATTTATTTAAAATAAACGAGGATTTCATTGGAATTTTGGAAAGGCATACAAAATTTGGTCATGATTTATGAGTCATTTCCTTTTTAAACATTATGATGAAAAATAAAGTGACATAAATGGTGATTTCGACCCTCATCTGGAAAAATACTGATTTTCAAAAATAAAAATTCAAATCTTGTCTTTGTCTACCAAGCCATTCGATGGATCACCAGTGGATTGGCCATAAAATTATGTAGCATCTCTCCAGGTCCGGAATATTAGCTAGAGAGCCTTGTGGTGCATTCTTCTAAGATCACATCACATTCTTCTTCATTAAACAATCTTCCCATCCCTTCCACTACACCATTAATCTCAGGCTCTAAAGCTTTAGCAATAAATGACTTGTACAATTATGGCATAGGCTTTGGTATATTACAATCATGCTTCTTCCCTATTTATGCTTCAACCAATTCTTCCTCTGTAGGGTTCTAACATATGCCGAACCAGAAATTTTGAAGTGGGATAGGAAGAGGATTGTATATGCCATCTAAATTCTTGCTTAACCCATCCTAGGCTCAAAACCGCTTCTTAGCATAGTCATGGCTAACATTTTATACACTAGTGGCATTGGTACTTGTGGTGTCGTATCATCAAAATAAGCCTTCGTTATCTCCACCATGTGAAAGTCAATACCTCGACAGGAATCTTCAATAACGGGAATGGAAAAATTGGGGTAACTACGGTCACTCCCTTCATCATGGATGACAATTTCATGATCCTCCAAGACAAACTTCAAAAGTTGATGCTGTGTGGATAAGAATACTCCAACATTATGGATCCATGGTCTTCCTATAAATAAGTTTTATCTTGTAAATATACCCATCACTTGGAACTCATTGACAAATTCTACGGGCTTTATTTTGATACATAAGTCTACCTCCCTTATTGTCTCTCTTTGCGCACCATCAAACTCTCTTACATTCATGCGATTTTAATAATTTTTTCCAACATCATAATTTAGCTGAGTAAGGATTGATAATGGGCAGATATCGAGTCCTGAACAATTATCAATCAATACTCGAGCTATAAACTTGTCCGTGCATTTTGGCGGTGATATACAAGGAAGGGTTGTGCATCACTCCTTCGAGTGGCAACTCCTATTCCTGGAAAGATATTTGATGATTCCAAATAACATGAATTACAATAGTGGTTGAATTCTCCCAACTTGTTTCCATTGGTATATATGCATCGTCAAGTACCTTTAATAGTGCTTTTCGGTGGTACTCAAAATTCATTAGTAGAGCCCAAACATAAATTTGAGTTAGAGTCTTCTCCAAATGCTTCACAATGGAATACTCCTTAGGCTGCATTCTTTGCCAAAACTCTTCATACATACCTTCTGTGATCGATCTTTTTTTGTTTCTTGAGCTAGCTCTTTCAGGACATAGCAGCTTCCAGAACATGTTATCCCTTATGACTTAGCTTCCTGGACAAAAAAATTTTCTTTGGGTTGTTCATTTCTTCATTCTTTTTCCAAAGCAAATATCAGATGAGGTGCAGTTATTACAAAAAAACTTTGGATGGGCCTTTATGGTCAATGAGGCCACGGTTGGTATAAGTGAGTTGGCATTTGCTTTGCCCATTAGCGAGCCAATATTCATCTCTTTCGATCATGTTGATGGTCGTTCCCCTATGATTTGGCAATGAGTTAAGGTTTACATTGGGGGCAGGGTCTTGGAGAGTGATGACTCTATTAAAGATCAAGTCATGAATCTTATGATTAAGATTGATACACCCTTCTATATAATGTGATGCCTCTGTAGAATGGTCGGCGCATCATTGATCCGCTCAAAAGAAATTTGTTGTGGAACTAATTGTCCTTGCATCTACTGTTGGGATTAATCCTGCCGCTCTTATATGCTCAAAGATTTGGGTGTGTTTTTCTGTCAAAAGAATAAAAACTCTGGGAGGCTTTCTTTCAAGGTTGGGGCGGGGTAGATTGTTGGAATTTGATTTATTTTGTGTAGGATTTTGGTAGACTGGTGCATCATCTTGGTGATTTGGTAGTGTATTTTTGTAGGTTGGTTATGATTTTGGTATATAGCTGGGGATGGTTGATAGTTCTGTTTTGCATAGTAGATTGGGATTGGAGCTTGTGGATGTGGTTGTTAATTGTTTGTGGTGGAAAATTTGTTGGAGTTTCCAATGGAAAAACCAGTCCTAAAATACCTTAGTGGCCTTGGCCTTGGGATAAAGGATACAACAGAGACATCCTCTTTTTTTTTCCAAGCAAATTCTGTGGCCATGGATGGTGAGGATTCGTTGGTGGTCCTCAAATTAGTGTGACTTGTAACCTTTCCAGATTTGAGGCCATCCTCCATGGCTTCTCTCATTATAATCATCTCTGAAAACTTGTCTCATCATGGGCAACATCTTTTCATAGTACTCAAGATCATGAGCTTGAATAAAAGCAGAGCTTATTTTGCTTTCAATCATCATAGGTTCTACCTTTGCATCTTTTTTCCTCCAGCAGCACACGTATTCATGATAGTTCTCCGTGGTCTTTTGCTCTATTTTTCCCAGATGATAGCGGTCAGGGACAACTTCAACATTAAACTAGAATCTTACAAAAATTTTTTTGGCCAGTGGCCCCTATGTAGACCGCTGATTGAGTACTTAAGATGTGAACCATTTTAACGCATATCCTCATAGGCTTCAACTGAACAACCTCATAATCAATGCATCCTTTTTCTCGACAACCACTGGTTTGTCACATTAAGCTCGTAGGTGAGACATGGGGTTCCCAATACCATTAAATGTTTGAAATTTTAGAATTTCTTAATCTTCAAGTATTTCCATGTCATGGTGCATGCAGAGGTCCTCAAACTTAAGTCTTGTGATTTTCCTTGAAGATTGAAAAATTTTAACTGCTTCTGATATGGCCTCCTTCATGAAATTCGTTTGTTGTTCACATCTTTCAACCTCTATTCCTTCTCCATTTTTTCATAGTGATCCAACTCCAGTTGAGCGGGAGAACTAGGACACAGTTCAGGGATTGTATACGCTGGTAGAGTTTGGAATGTTACGAAAGGGTAGGCTGGCTAGCTAGGAAAAACAAGTGGGTTATTAAAGACTTGGGTAAGATTTTGTAGGTTGGTGTAAGGTTTTGGGAGTTATTAATGTTAGGTGCTTGGTTCTGATTTGCTAATGGTGCTGTCATTTGGTAGGAAGTGTCGGCGTAAAGAGCATTGGATGCAGTTAAGTCAATGGTATGAGTATTAGGAGTGGAAATTTTGAGTCTTGTGGAGTGGGTAGGGAATTAATGGGGTAATGGATAACTTAATGATGGAAAAGAGAAAGAGCTCTTCTAGTTTCAGAGGGTGGGTGGGGTGGTTCATTCGATGCAATAGCCAATTTGGCTAGATCTTTGGTTTGTTAAAGCTCTTCCTACATGTATGTAATTCATTGCATTAGCTGAGAGATCAACTCACTCTGATCAGTGAGCTCAATAATTTTGACCGTCACATCCACTATTCCTATTTCTTCAGAAGATCAAGCCATTTTGCCTTTTCCTTTATAGAAAGAATGATTAAAGAAGGATGATATGATTGCTTTATATATTTTAAAGTAGGGATGGTTGGCCATTTTTATTTCAACGCTGATCTTTTTTTCCCTGTAGAAAGAACAACACAAAATACATATATGTTAGTATATTTTTGACGAGATATGAAAATAAGTAGACATTAAGATAAACACACAAGTGTTACTTTGTTTCAAGCAGATCAATCCTCTAAAATATTTTGGGTGAACGTGAGGACTCAAATGGAAAGAAATCTTTCTGTGATTGAATTGGAAAGTTCAGCTTGCATATAATACTGTTAATTTCTTCCACTCATATGCTTTTGTTGGTGAAATTTTTCAGAATCTTTCACTAATAAAGGAGAGTAAAAATTGAAAAGACAGGGACCGAGCCAGAAGAAGGATTCCTACATATCCGCCAAGAAAATCAGGCCCAACATAGTTCGAATTACATAAGATAACTTAAATATACCCTTCCCAATATTTCTTCTTTCCTCTTCAACTGTAGGGTGACGATCCAGTGCTCTCATCATCTGAACCTTCTTTTGTTTTCCCTTTTCCCCTCATGGAGGAAGCATTCCCAAAATTTAACTTCTTAATGCCTCGTTCAGTTTCAGGGATCCTTGCAGACACTTTAGTTATATTAATTATCACTTGATCAATTTTTGCGATCTTTCTTTTCACTGTGTCAATGTCAATAATTCTCTCTTGTAGCGTCCATTCCGTTTTTTCCATTATTGCAAGTCTCCTTTTGGCTGCAACTATCCTCCCTTTAGTCTCGATAAATTTTTTGAACATTGACTCTTTAGTTTCTTTGTTAACATCCAAATCAAATGGTGGGATTGGTGTGTTGACGTCTTTTAAGACATTCTAGCAAATCGACGTTCCCATGATAGATGAATAAAAAATTAGGAGATTTTTTGAGTAAAGGATTAATATATTTTTCAGAAACTTGAACAACACTTCAAGAATAATTTGGATGGACTTAGTTGTTGTGAATTTTAATATATGCTTAGAGTACTCTAAAAACAAGAATATTTTTATATTGGTTTAGACAAAATGACACATTACAACACATAAAAATTATATCAAGCAACACAGAAACAATTTATATTGAGACATAGATTTGTCAACTTATTATGCCAAAGGTAGGCCTAAACGTCAAACATAATGTGATTATGATAGATTGATCCAAGCCATGGATTTGTGAAAACTCGAGTTTGGAAAACAAAGACCAAATATTCATTAAATACCAGTAAAATGGTACAACAAAGAGAGAATAAACTAAAAATACATAAAAAATAAGACATAATAAAGACAAATCTAAGACTCGACCTAAATGTTGTTATCAATCTGCTGGTTGAGAAAGTGACGGTGACGCTCCCATGTTGTTAGACCCTGCTTGCGTATTATCCAAATATTTTATTTTAGTTTCCATTTGAGCTTACATTTTAGGAGTGACCACTTCGGTTCCAAGATGAGAATACATTATCCATATTTTCATCCCAATATCTTCTAAACCTTGTTGGCTTTTTGGACTCATGCTATTACAATCTTCTCAAAGCCACACCTTCTATTATGCAATTTCTCTTTCTAGACCATTTCCTATATCCATCATGAGAATATTGTTCTATTCATGAATCTCTGTGGATCTAGGGACTTCGAAGTTGGTCCGTAGGAAATTTCAGAAACCCTCATGCTTACTCTAAAAGGGATTATTTGTTCTTGACCATACTTTTAAAGCACGCACATAGGAGCATATGGCTGGAGACCTTTTAACCCAGTGAGCTCGATATAATAGAATGTCCTGCATCTGATGTAGTCCGGGGAACGTGAGAGTAATGGATATTTCCACTGAATTTGGTTACTGGTGCGTGAGGCCATATATCCTTACCAGTCATCATTACGAACCATAGAGAGAAACCTTCTTGTCCTACCGCAAAAACTATCAATATGATTTGTGTTACTAAAGCATATGTCATCCATATTTTTACGCTGGTGAAAATGTTCCATTGCCCACATTTGTAAGAGAAGATCACAACATTCAAAGAATTTTTCTTCCTCTCTTTTAAATTTCCCAAAAGCACGAAATATTTGTACTAAAAGTATGGGAAATAGAGTAAATTCTCTCCATTAACACCTCCAAAACGTATACGAGCCACATAACATATGCAAGTGTTAATATTATCATCTTCTCGTGGAAACACTAAAGTCTCTAGTAAATCCACAAAAAATCCGATAGGATGTCTACCTTGCCAATGAACATTAGTGCAAGAGAATTATTTTGTGGACACTTTGTAACTATCCAAGTGTCCATACCTGTCATATAAGTAATCTAGTGAAACCTAATCATGATCGAAGCATCAAAGTTTTCTTTCAATTTTCAGTACTTAGTAGCAAAAAAATTTCATCCCTGATTAACTCATTGGAATAATTTGACCTTTTCCTCGATACTTCGAACTGGTGAAATAATAAATTTCCTCCAATGTAGGTGTTGGTTCAAAGTCTTTGAATGCAAACACAACATATCTGGATCCCAAAACTTAATCAATGCTCTAATCACAAGTTTGTCTGGTTAACCTTGAATAGCATAGGGAGGCACCCAACGTTCTTGCAATTGCTTGTTTTCACTAGTCTTTAATTTGTATGGGAAACCCTCGACCGCCCTAATTTTGGGAACTTGGGGGATCGAATCCATCCTAAAAATCAAAATAGAATGAATATATAATTTCCAAACTCGCTATGCAAAAATTAGGATTGGGTCGATCTATCATTATTACGTTGCACAAAACATGCTCGTTGGTCGTTGGGTCATGAAACCCGTCGATATAAGGGTTAGCTTCTTAAATGTGGAATCAATACCCACGATCGATTCACCTAAGGTATAAGCACGCATGAATATAATTGAGGGGTGACTTATCTCTAACTTATTTTTTCTAAGATTTGGTTACTAGGAATGAGGTTCTCGAGTGGACAACTCGAGTGAGAAGGCTACACTATGACACGTAAAAAGATCTTGTTAGTGTCGTTTTAGCCATAAACTTCAATAGTTAAAAATAAAAAAATGTTAATTTCACCCATGACCATCCAACTTTTTTTTGTATAAAGCCTCATAGTAGTTTTTAATTAAATAAAAAACCTAAATTGCTAAACCTTTTTTAAAAAAATTGATAAAAATCTTTTGTCCAGAAAATTTTGTCTAAAATTTAGTTAAAATGATATTTTACTTATGCTATTTTACCTTTTTGAACATTTTTATCCTTTTAAGTTTAATACATTTTAATTTTAAAAAATAATCTATTTTAATGTTTTTAAAAATATGATAATTTTCTGAATTTCTGGCCATTTAGCACTACCCCTAAAAAACAGTATATTGGCTAATACTTTTTTCAGGTGACTTCTTTAAAAGAATAAATTTCATTTTCCAAGCCAACATAAGACCTCATGCTTTTCACTTACTCATCATAAATTTTTTGGCTTAAGCCATTTACGATCACTTAAAATTATCCACATATTTCACTTGAACATTTCAACTTGAGCTTGTACCTATTGAACACCTTGTTTATTCAAAAATCATTTCTATTAGACACAATATGCTGCATGACAAAAAAGTGTGTTCCACACTCCTTGAGCGCGTATAACAATAAAAAATTATTTTTTTTCTTTTCCTTTTTATTTTCCAACTTATATACTTAACTTTTTTTTTAAAATAATGAAATTTAAAATGAAAGAGCCATGAATTCTTCTTCGCTGCACCATTCTCTTTCGTACGTCTGCCTCTCATTCTCTAACCATTTTTATTTGTTCTTCTTTTTCATTTTCTTAAAGCTATTATTATATAGATATAAATCTCAAATATTCTATTGTCGTTCCATTTTATTTATTAAAAATAATTCAAATTGATTATTTTTTTCAACCGGAGTCATTATTCTTCATTAGATATGGTAGTAAGTAATTATAAATCCAAAATTGCATAAAGCTTTGAAATGGCAACACATTTCGACGACGACGACGATGAAGATGGGCGGGGGCGGGTAGGGTTGGGCTTGTGTTGATTGAAAATAATTTGTTGTTTTAGTTAGTTTTATATAATTGCCACATGTCATCATGTTATTGGTTTTGTGTTTGAGACACATGCACTTCTGTCTTTAACAGATTTTCATTTTGTGTTTTCTAGGTTTAAATTTGTTAAGATTAAAGTGTTCTATAGGTACTAACCTAAGTTAAGATGTCTAACTGAAATATGTGGATAACTTTAAAGGACCGCATGTGACTTAAGCCTAACTTTTTAAGAAAAAATCTTTCTAACAAAAGGAGTAATATGCACTCCCTCCGTTAGATTAGAATGGTCTAAATTATTTTTTTAGTTTGTTTGAAAAAGTGTGTGATTTTTTTTGCAACATTTCAACTTCAGTTTTCCATGTGACGTGTGTGAGACCAAAAAATTAAAGAGTATTTGATTAACATAACATGACTTTAATTTAGAACCACAAGATTAAAAAGTCATTTTTTAATCTTCATTTCGTATCAAACTAGGTGTCTCTTTTTTAAACAAAGGGATCAGTATTTTGAAGGGATGACAATTGAGCGGGTCAAAATGAGTCAATAAAATATGTTCATTCTATAGAAATCTCATAGTTTTAATATAAATTACAATCTATCCCTCTTTAGTTTTTAATTACATTAATCCCTTAAAAGTAATAAAAATCGGATACATACTATATAGCTCGAATATAGTAAAGAGTATCTCTGATACATCATAATATAAACCGAATGCATAATACGTAGCTCGATACATTAAAAACTAGCTCAAATACATTATAAAACAAACTGGATGCATAATGTGTAGCTCGTATACATTAAATATTATCTCGAATACATTAAAGAAATAAGGATTTTAGAGATTTTTAGAAATATAAGGGAATATTGAAAATAAGAGAACATAAGACGCTTATTTCAGTAATTTTTGCATAAAATAAATGGGTCAAGATTCAATCCAATCCAAATTTGTTTAGGTCATAACGGGTTAGGTCAAACGGGTAAGGTAATGGCTCATAAACCATTCCTTCCAATATTTGTTTCTAAGTTTAAATAACTTTCTTTGTTATTACATAAAATTTTATACCTAATAAGAAAATTTTCATTAATATAACTATATATTCCATAAAAAATAAAATAAAAAGTTCTTTAAAAATACATTAACAAGATTTCAAAAAAATGAACTTGGGTTTCATATCAATCCAATTTTTGATGGGTTCAAATGAGTTGAGTAAACAAACGGGCGTTTCAATAACAAACCCAAATCTAAATGGGTAGGATCATATTAAGTTGATTTTTCCACCCCTTGTATTTGTTACGTAATGTGTTTTAAAAAGTCAATCAACTTAACTTGAATTATATTTTCCCAGGTGTATAATGGCAACTGCACCATAAGCTAGACAACTAATTTCATTGCTATTGAAACTAACAAATGCCAAAAAGAGAATTGAAATTCTAGTGTTCACTGGATCCTCCCACGACAGGAGAGCACCCTCTAGAAGTGACATGGCGTACTTGACCTCTTGGAGGTCTTATACAAGGCCATAGTTATCATTCATCGCATGTCATAGGTAAATTTAGCAGAAAATTTAACACTTTCATAGCACATCATATGATAGAACATCACTTCCATTATACATATAGAGTATCATAATGCATAGTTAACGACTCTAATTTTCATTACAATCTTAGACTCAACATCATTAGAGTATAATAGGGACACAACCCTTTCAACATAAATCATAACTAAACTATTACATGACTTTACATAAAAGCATGACATAGGAAATCCTTTAATTTAAGGATTACTTTCCTTAAACTTGGTAATCACATATTAATCCATTAACCTTAGATACATCATTTATGCATCCATAACCTACACTTTGTGTAAAAAAGTAAAGAAGAATGATGTTAGTACAATAATGCACTAAGTATGACATCCACGCAAAACATACATTTAAAAGGGGACATTTTACCCTTTTTTTTGTGAAAACTTCATAAAACTTTGATACCATAAGAATCATACAATTTACATACTTAATTAAGGCATATATAATTGTAACGACCTGTTTAGTCATTTTGAGCAGCAGATTTTATTTCTGGAAAAACTGGCGGAGTCGACGGATCCCACGACGAACCGTCATGGGCACGACGGACCGTCGTGGGGGTCTCGTTCCAAAACACTTAGAATTTAGAAATTTGGGTACTGAGAGCGACTCTCTGAACGTCACGACGAAATGGCAGGACGGACCGTCGCAGGCAAAACGGCCCGTCACAGAACTTTTACTAAAATCAAGTCTCTAAACTCTGTGACGGAGCAGCAGGACGGACCATCGCAGGCGCGACGGGCCGTCACAGGCGCGACAGGCCGTCACAGGCGCGACGGGCCGTCACAGGCGCGACGGGCCGTCACAGGCGCGACGGGCCGTCACAGGCGCGACGGGCAGTCACAGGCGCGACGGGCCGTCACAGGCTGCGTAATCCCAGGCTGGGTCAGATTTCTGTTAAGTAATTTAAGGGGCGTTTTGGACTATTTCCTGCTTAATTATAAAGTAGTGGGTTAATGTAAATAAGTCTAATTACTTGGGGGTTAAAAGAGGTAACCTTGAGTTAATTAGTGGGTTATTATTGCCATCTTTTATACTTAATTATATGCTAATTAGGGTAAAAGAAAGAGGGTTTGAATAAGAAAAATAGAAAGAACAAAGAGAGAGAGAGAATCGAACGAGAAAGGGGAGAAACGAAGAGGAAACAAAGCTTTGGGGAATTTGCTTGCTTGATCACAATTCTTCGGTGGAGGTAGGTTATGGTTTTTATGCTATTTCATAGTAAACTCTTAATAGCGAATGATATGTATTGGGTAGTATTGTAAACCCTTCTATATGCTTAATTGTGTGTATGCATGATGAGTTTATATATATATAAGTGTGATAAAACTAGCATGATGAGTTTACATATATAATTGTGATGAAACTAGCATGATGAAGCTATTGAATTTTAAATTTGAAAAACCTCTTGTTAATGATGATGATGCCTTAGTATAAAAGAAGGCTTGATGAACTAAAAGAATGAGGTTAGGGGATCGGGTGTCACGTTCCGACACCAGGGTAGTAATGGAGGATCGGGTGCCACGTTCCGGCACTAGGATAGAATATGGATCGGGTGTCACGTTCCGACACCAGGATAGTATGATGAGGATCGGAGTGCCACGTTCCGGCACAAGGATAGAATATGGATCGGGTGTCACGTTCCGACACCAGGATAGTATGATGAGGATCGGAGTGCCACGTTCCGGCACTAGGATAGAATATGGATCGGGTGTCATGTTCCGACACCAGGATAGTATGATGAGGATCGGAGTGTCACGTTCCGACACCAGGATAGAAAGATAATGAATCTTGAAATATGTTAGTATACTTAATCTAACGAACCTAGTTTCCAAATGGGTATGGTATTGAGGCTTGAGTCCTCATGAGTGAACTTGGCGTATTTTATTGACGATTACAGTACTTGTTGTTGCTACATGTTGAGTATTATAGTTGATTTATGATATTATCTGATATATACTATTTTCTATTTTGAGTTGGCCGATGATACCTACTCAGTACTCGTGTTTTGTACTGACCCCTACTTGTATGTTTCTTTCTTTGTTATATGTGGAGTGCAGCAAACATACCGGCGTCTTTAACTCAACCGCAACTCTAGCCAGTCTTCAATACACCGGATTTCAGGGTGAGCTAATGCTTCTAGCTTGAACTGGATCTTCTTCCTCATGTCTTGATGCCTTGAAGTTCCGGCATGGACTAGCTTTTGTTTATTTTAGCTTCTTAGAATACTCTTAGTTTAGTAATTTGATCATAGATGTTCTTGTGGTGATGACTTCCAGATTTTGGGGAAATCATAGATGTTGAATTTTAGAAGTTATTGAATTGGTTTTCATTAATGAGTTTTAATTCTTCCGCATTATATTTTGTTATTTATGGTTGAAACGTTGGGAATTGGATGGGTTGGTTCGCTCACATAGTAGGATAAGTGTGGGTGCCAGTCGCGGCCCATTTTGGGTCGTGACAAACTTGGTATCAGAGCATTAGGTTCGTTGGTCTCATCACACAAGAACAGGTCTAGTAGAGTCTTAAGGAACGGTAGGGGGACGCCTTTACTTTTCTTTGAGATTCTATAGGACTGTAGGAAAATTCCATTCTTTCTTTCTTTCGTGCTATTACTTGAATCCAATTGGTATCTAGGTGATACAAATTGGTATCTGACCATCTTCACTCTATTTCGCAGATGGTTAGAACTAGAGCAATAACTGCGCCAACACCAGCACCGGCAGGACAGGGTGCATCTGAGCCAGCCACTGGGGCTGTAGCTCGAAGAGGAGTAGTGACGAGAGGCCGTGAGAGAGGTCGTGGGAGGACGTCCTCTAGAGGAAGAGGACGAGCACCTAGCCCATCTGGCACTAGGGCGGTGACTCCTCCACTGACTGAGGAAGTAGTGAGAGAAGGTGAGGAAGGGGAAACTGAACAAGTGCAGAATGAGGAATTTCCACCCCAACCTACCCCAGAAATGATCAATCAGGTTCTTGCTTATCTTAGTGGGTTATCTGATCAGGGCTAGACACCTCCAGTGTTTTCTGCACCAACACCTCCGGTTCCGGAGGTACAACATGCACCTACTATGGCTCCCCGCATGGATGCCTCATTGGAAATAGGCACGTTTCCTCGTCTGACCACAGGGCCTATAATAAGAAATGATCAGCATGAACTTTTCAGTATGTTCTTGAAATTGAAACCTGCAGTCTTCAAGGATGCTGAATCTGAGGATGCCTATGATTTTCTAGTTGACTGTCATGAGCTACTACACAAAATGGGTATAGTAGAACGGTTTGGTGTTGAGTTTGTGACTTATCAGTTTCAAGGGAACGCAAAAATGTGGTGGCGGTCACATGTTGAGTGTCAACCAACAAAGGCACCACCTATGACTTGGGCATCATTCTCTAGCTTGTTTATGGAGAAGTATATCCCCCGGACTTTGAGGGATAGGAAAAGAGATGAGTTCTTGAGCCTTGAGCAAGGTAGGATGTCGGTTACTGCATATGAGGCTAAGTTTCGCGCATTATCCAGGTATGCCACCCAATTATGTTTCAGTCCAAAAGAGCGGGTTCGCCGTTTTTTGAAGGGGTTGAGGTCAGAATTGCGGATTTCAGCCTTACAGGTAGCGGCTACGGTAAAATCTTTTCAAGAAGTGGTAGACTTCTTGATAGAGGTGGAAGGGGTGAAGCTAGATGACTTCACCATGGCATCGACATCAAAAAGGTTTCGAAAGGGAGGTGAGTTTAATGGTTCTTACTATAGAGGACAGGGTTCAGGAGGTTACTCGGTCCGACCAATTCAGTCTTCACTACAGACTGTAGTTGGGGGTCCACCTCAGACCAGTCAACACTTTTCTAAGAGACCTATGCTTGAATCCAGAGAGTGTTATGGATGTGGGGAGACTGCGCATATCAAGAGGTATTGTCCAAAACAGAGCTACAGACCTCAAATAGTTAGAGGTAGAGGTGGTCATGGTAGAGGCCGTTATTCTGGAGAACGCGGTGGTCGAGGTAATGGTGGTCACCAAAACGGCCGGGGTAACGGGCACACTGGAGCCACTACAGCACAACATGGTAGGGGCAACGGGCAGACAGGTGATAGGGCCCATTGTTATGCTTTCCCTGGGCGGTCTGAAGCGGAGACATCTGATGCTGTTATCACAGGTAATCTTTTGGTTTGTGATTGCATGGCTTCCGTATTATTTGATCCTTGATCCACATTTTCATATGTATCTTCTTCATTTGCTACTGGTCTTAATTTACATTGTGAATTGCTTGACATGCCTATTTGTGTTTCTACTCCGGTGGGTGAGTCGGTGATAGTTGAAAAGATGTATAGGTCTTGTCTTGTGACTTTTGTGGGGAGCAATACTCATGTAGACTTGGTTATCTTAGAAATGGTTGACTTCGATGTAATTCTGGGAATGACTTGGCTTTCTCCAAATTTTGCAATCTTGGATTGTAATGCTAAAATTATGACGTTAGCCAAGCCTGGGACAGATCCGTTAGTGTGGGAGGGTGACTACACATCCAATCCGGTTTGTATCATCTCCTTTCTTCGTGCTAAGAGAATGGTTAGTAAGGGTTGTTTAGCTTTCTTGGCGCACCTCAGGGATGATACTACCCAAGTACTTTCAATTGAGTCGGTTTCGATAGTCCGCGAGTTTTTAGATGTGTTTCCTGCAGACCTTCCTGGTATGCCACCAGATAGAGATATTGACTTCTGCATCGATCTTGAATCGGGTACTCGCCCCATTTCTATACCCCCTTATAGAATGGCTCCCGCTGAGTTAAGAGAGTTAAAGGCGAAACTTCAAGAGTTGTTAAGTAAAAGTTTCATTAGACCAAGTGCATCCCCTTGGGGTGCTCCTGTGTTGTTTGTGAAGAAGAAAAATGGGAGTCTTCGGATGTGCATAGACTACCGGCAACTAAATAAAGTAACTGTTAAGAACATGTATCCTCTTCCTCGTATTGATGATTTGTTCGATCAGTTACAAGGTGCTTGTGTCTTCTCTAAGATTGACTTGAGGTCTTGTTATCATCAATTGAAAATACGGGCAGCAGATGTGCCAAAGACTGCTTTTCGAACCAGGTATGGGCATTATGAATTCTTGGTAATGTCGTTTGGACTAACGAATGCCCCTGCTGCTTTCATGAGCTTGATGAACGGGATTTTTAAGCCATATCTGGATCTCTTTGTGATCGTATTTATTGATGATATACTGATATACTCCAAGAGTAAGAAGGAACATGAGGAGCATTTGAGAATTGTGTTGGAAATGTTGAGGGAGAAAAAGCTTTATGCCAAATTCTCCAAGTGTGAGTTTTTGCTAGATTCAGTGTCCTTCTTGGGGCACGTGGTTTCTAAGGATGGAGTGATGGTGGATCCTTCTAAGATCGAAGTAGTGAAGAATTGGGTAAGACCTACTAATGTGTCAGAAATAAGAAGCTTTGTTGGTCTAGCTAGTTATTACCGTCCATTTGTCAAGGGATTCTCTTCTATTGCTTCCCAATTGACGAACTTGACTAAGCAGAATGTTCCATTTGTATGGTCGGATGAATGCGAAGAAAGCTTTCAGAAACTGAAGACCTTGCTGACTACTGCACCTATCCTTACCTTGCCAGTAGAGGGTAAGAACTTCATTGTTTATTGTGATGCATCCTATTCTGGTTTGGGTGCAATGCTAATGCAAGAGAAGAATGTAATTGCTTATGCTTCGAGGTAATTAAAGGTGCACGAACGTAACTATCCGACCCACGATTTAGAGTTGGCTGCGGTGGTGTTTGCATTAAAGTAATGGAGACACTATCTATATGGGGTTAAGTGCGAAGTCTATACGGATCATCGTAGCCTACATTATGTCTTTACTCAGAAATATTTGAATTTGAGACAGAGAAGGTGGATGGAACTACTGAAGGACTATGATATCACTATCTTGTATCATCCGGGAAAGGCTAATGTTGTAGCAGATGCTTTAAGTAGAAAAGCAGGGAGCATGGGTAGTTTAGCCCACTTACAAGTTTCTAGACGCCCATTGTCTAGAGAGGTTCAGACTCTGGCTAATGACTTTATGAGGTTAAAAGTAAATGAGAAGGGAGGATTGTTGGCCAGTGTGGAGGCGAGATCTTCTTTTCTTGACCAGATCAAGGGAAAATAATTTGACGATGAGAAACTAAGCCGAATTCGGGATATGGTGTTGCGAGGAGAGGCTAAAGAAGCAATAATGGATGAGGAAGGTGTTTTGAGAATTAAGGGAAGGGTATGTGTACCCCGTGTTGATGATTTGATCCACACTATTCTTATAGAGGCTCATAGTTCCGGATATTCTATACATCCTGGTGCAACCAAGATGTACCGTGACCTAAGGCAACACTTTTGGTGGAGTAGAATGAAGCGCGACATTGTTGAGTTTGTTGCCAAATGTCCAAATTGTCAGCAAGTAAAGTATGAACACCTGATGCCCGGAGGAACACTTCAGAGAATGCCCATTCCTGAATGGAAGTGGGAGAGAATTGCAATGGACTTCGTGGTTAGTCTTCCAAAGACATTGGGCAAGTTTGATTCTATTTGGGTAATTGTGGACAGATTAACTAAGTCTGCTCATTTCATTCCGGTTAAGGTGACTTACAATGCAGAGAAGTTAGCCAGACTCTACATCTCAGAAATTGTTCGGCTGCATGGAGTTCCACTTTCCATCATATCAGATAGAGGTACGCAGTTTACTTCTAAGTTTTGGAGAACATTGCACGCGGAATTAGGTACTAGGTTGGACCTTAGTACTGCATTTCACCCTCAGACCGATGGACAGTCTGAGCGAACTATTCAAGTATTGGAAGACATGCTTCGAGCATGTGTGATAGAATTCGGTGGTCATTGGGATAACTTCTTACCCTTAGCGGAGTTTTCATAAAATAATAGCTATCACCCAAGTATTGATATGGCTCCTTTCGAAGCATTGTATGGGAGGAGATGTAGGTCTCCCATTGGTTGGTTTGATGCATTCGAGGTTAGACCTTGGGGTACTGACCTTTTGAGGGATTCGTTAGAAAAGGTGAAATCTATTCAAGAAAAGCTTTTAGCGGCTCAAAGTAGGCAAAAGGAGTATGCAGATCGAAAGGTTAGGGACGTGGAGTTCATGGACGGTGAGCAAGTCTTGCTGAAGGTTTCACCCATGAAGGGTGTGATGCGATTTGGAAAAAGAGGTAAGCTTAGTCCGAGGTATATTGGTCCATTTGAAGTTCTGAAGCGAGTAGGGGAGGTGGCCTATGAATTAGCCTTTCCTCCAGGGCTATCAGGAGTGCACCCGGTATTTCATGTGTCTATGTTGAAAAGGTACCATGGGGATGGAAACTACATCATTCGTTGGGATTCAGTTCTGCTTGATGAGAACTTATCTTATGAGGAGGAGTCTGTTGCCATTTTAGATAGAGAAGTCCGCAAGTTGAGGTCGAGGGAGATTGCATCCATTAAGGTGCAATGGAAGAATCGACCAGTTGAAGAATCCACTTGGGAGAAGGAGGCTGATATGCAAGAAAGATACCCACACCTGTTTACAGATTCAGGTACTCCTTTTCACTCTTGTTTTTCTTCTCGTGATCGTTCGAGGACGAACGATGGGTAAATTGGTATCTATTGTAACGACCTGTTTAGTCATTTTGAGCAGCAGATTTTATTTCTGGAAAAACTGGCGGAGTCGACGGATCCCACGACGAACCGTCAGGGGCACGACGGACCGTCGTGGGGGTCTCGTTCCAAAACACTTAGAATTTAGAAATTTGGGTACTGAGAGCGACTCTCTGAACATCACGACGAAATGGCAGGACGGACCGTCGCAGGCACGACGGCCCGTCACAGAACTTTTACTAAAATCAAGTCTCTGAACTCTGTGACGGAGCAGCAGGACGGACCGTCGCAGGCGTGACGGGCCATCACAGGCTGCGTAATCCCAGGCTGGGTCGGATTTCTATTAAGTAATTTAAGGGGCGTTTTGGACTATTTCCTGCTTAATTATAAAGTAGTGGGTTAATGTTAATAAGTCTAATTACTTGGGGGTTAAAAGAGGTAACCTTGAGTTAATTAGTGGGTTATTATTGCCATATTTTATACTTAATTATATGATAATTAGGGTAAAAGAAAGAGGGTTTGAATAAGAAAAATAGAAAGAACAAAGAGAGAGAGAGAATCGAACGAGAAAGGGGAGAAACGAAGAGGAAACAAAGCTTTGGGGAATTTGCTTGCTTGATCACAATTCTTCGGTGGAGGTAGGTTATGGTTTTTATGCTATTTCATAGTAAAGTCTTAATAGCGAATGATATGTATTGGGTAGTATTGTAAACCCTTTTATATGCTTAATTGTGTGTATGCATGATGAGTTTATATATATATAAGTGTGATGAAACTAGCATGATGAGTTTACATATATAATTGTGATGAAACTAGCATGATGAAGCTATTGAATTTTAATCTTGAAAAACCTCTTGTTAATGATGATGATGCCTTAGTATAAAAGAAGGCTTGATGAACTAAAAGAATGAGGTTAGGGGATCGGGTGTCACGTTCCGACACCAGGGTAGTAATAGAGGATCGGGTGCCACGTTCCGGCACCAGGATAGAATATGGATCGGGTGTCACGTTCCGACACCAGAATAGTATGATGAGGATCGGAGTGCCACGTTTCGGCACCAGGATAGAATATGGATCGGGTGTCACGTTCCGACACCAGGATAGTATGATGAGGATCGGAGTGCCACGTTTCGGCACCAGGATAGAATATGGATCGGGTGTCACGTTCCGACACCAGGATAGTATGATGAGGATCGGAGTGCCACGTTCCGGCATCAGGATAGAATACGGATCGGGTGTCACGTTCCGACACCAGGATAGTATGATGAGGATCGGAGTGTCACGTTCCGACACCAGGATAGAAAGATAATGAATCTTGAAATATGTTAATATACTTAATCTAACGAACCTAGTTTCCAAATGGGTATGGTATTGAGGCTTCTGTCCTCATGAGTGAACTTGGCATATTTTATTGACGATTACAGTACTTGTTGTTGCTACATGTTGAGTATTATAGTTGATTTATAATATTATCTGATATATATTGTTTTCTATTTTGAGTTGGCCGATGATACCTACTTAGTACTCGTGTTTTGTACTGACCCCTACTTGTATGTTTCTTTCTTTGTTATATGTGGAGTGCAGCAAACATACCGTCGTCTTTAACTCAACCGCAACTCTAGCCAGTCTTCAATACACCGGATTTCAGGGTGAGCTAATGCTTCTAGCTTGGACTGGATCTTCTTCCTCATGTCTTGATGCCTTGAAGTTCCGGCATGGACTAGCTTTTGTTTATTTTAGCTTCTTAGAATACTCTTAGTTTAGTAATTTGATCATAGATGTTCTTGTGGTGATGACTTCCAGATTTTGGGGAAATAATAGATGTTGAATTTTAGAAGTTATTGAATTGGTTTTCATTAATGAGTTTTAAGTCTTCCGCATTATATTTTGTTATTTATGGTTGAAACGTTGGGAATTGGATGGGTTGGTTCACTCACATAGTAGGATAAGTGTGGGTGCCAGTCGCGGCCTGTTTTGGGTCGTGACAATAAAAGTCACAACATCACATAAAATCACACATTTCATTTAAAGCACATTTAGGATCAGTTTACAGTAATACCAGTTTCATTTACAGTAAGCTCATTTCATTTACAGTAAATCCATTTTCCTTTACAGTAAGATCTTTTTTTCTTAAATCCATAACTTCTTGAGTAACCCACCTAGTGATACTAGGTGCAATGTATAGATAATGTCCCATTACACTATCAAAACTCACGCATCACCTTAAGGCCACAAGGAAATCTTGCATACAACTTTCATTAATCCAACACATGCATTCATAGAACCATTTCCTATAACAAGATATATAACTCACATTTGACCCAACATACTGTATAAAACACATAGAAGAACTCATTAAAAGATCACATACAAGTCAAGAATTCCAACATCATCATAGTAAGTCCACACGATCTCTCGGTTCGAGAAATCAAAATAAGAGGCTCGAACCATTTCTTCTGACTCTTTTTCAAATTCGATAAATATTGGTTGATCGTATATTTCATTATAGTTCTATCAATATTAGCATACTTGGACTTCACTTCACACAGACATCATACAACCCTACTCATAATCTCATTCTAAGCCTACTAGTGCAATGTACATGTGAAGTTCCATAACCTCACACATACTAAGTAAACCTACTAAGAGACTACAGTCCTATCATTTACTTCATACATCCACAAGACAAGTATAAACAACTTCATACATGCCAAGCAAGACCTTTATTGTATAGTCAATAAGACCAACATTATGCCTATAGGGTAAGACCACATAATATAGACTCATACCATGAAAATCATCACAACAAGTAGACAACAGTACAATGTCATGTATAAGGACATAAAAATAATCATATACATTAGAACACCTTCATAGAACTCCTTTCAAGAGCTACTTGTGCAATGCATTGGTTAAGTTCCATACCCTAACCTATACTAAGCAACTTCCCTTAGCTTATCCTAGTTAGGATGCATTACTTCACATCCATTATCCATTTTACTTTAGGGAAACTATAGCCTTACCCGAAACTATGACCATTGGTGGTAACATGGAATTTGATGTTGTAGAGCTTTACACCAAGGAAACGTTCTCTACCTTGTCAAAGTAGAACATTAACATCATACTAGCATATTAGGTGATATCACTTGCTAGATCCGATAAGGAAAATATAGTTTATGAAACTTGGAGGAATATATGGAAACTTGTTTATGCCAAATGGGGCATTGTAGTAATCCACCTCGTGAGGACTATGGTGAACAATTCTTCCCACATTGGTAAAGGGCACCCCTCATCTTCAAGTTCACTCGGTGCTAGGGAAAGTTCCCTTTATTGAAAAGCCTTTATTAATAATTACTTTCTAAAAGTAGGCTTTAGGAGATTGACTCCCCATATGCTTAGCTCATAGATCAAAGATGAGTGTGTCCTTTTATAAACCTAAATCATGTGATAAAACCTTTAACATGGACACAACATATTCAAGCACCATATAGTTTAGGATACCCTTGAGAACACCTTTCAAGAGCCCCTCTATTGACTAGATCATCATACATGCATAATGGACATGTTTTCATGTGTGTATACATATGTGAGAAAACCTTTCACATAAACACCCTTAGACCACACATGTTCATACTTCACCTCATTCATGTACAAGGGTATATGTTTAACTATATGAGCATGTGGCGACCGAAATATAGACCCCAGACAAGACCGGTGTTGTTGACTTCTCAGAGGTTGCAGACAAGCCTACATACGTCATACTTACTTCATCTAGGTTAATTTTTAGCAGAAAATTTGAACTTTTTCTTTTCTTATTTCATGCGAAGCATATTATACTTAACATAAGAGGAGTTCACAAATCAATCATGTAATATAGAGTTAATCAAATGAAAGAAGCAATTCATAATTACATGAAACATATTCTTGCCAAACGACACCTATACAAAGTCTGAAATGAAATGGGAAATGAAACACTAGCGGAACATGCTCCGCTAGATAAAGCCTAAATCTAAGCTAGATAATAATGGTAGACATCCTCCAAAGGATGAGGGCATACCAAGTCCGGATGTAAGCTCCACGTCCAGACAGCTGCAATGTCGTACCGTAAGCTCTAATGTCCACCTGTGCCTGCACCTAAAAGTAGATATTATATTGGATTAGTACACACATTTACTAAGTATGGGTATATTCAAGAACACACCAAGGACATGCATGAGTAAGAATAGCACTTTCCTAACAACATGATTAATGGAAAGTCAAGTCAGTAGACTTGCCAAATTTGGATAAGAAAAGTTAGTGGACCTGCCAAATTTTGATTAGGAAAGTCATGCCATGAGAGTTACATGTATCATCATACGTATCACATTCCAGACAACACATAAGGTCTTACACATAGCACATAACATATTGCATATAGCACATAACATTTTTCATATCATTCGTTCATATTCCATGAAACTTTGAAATCATGGACTTGAAATCAAGACTTCCCAAAAATAAGGGCTCAACATATTGGACCTCAACTAGGGAGACTTCTTTAGCAAAAATTGAGAATGCTTCATTCATTCGTACATACTTCACTTCGTACATTCATAAGCTAGTGTAAACACCGCTATACCTAGGATGTAGTTTAAGACTTTCATCGGGTTCGCTATGCAATGATCAAGAATGACCTAGTGTCATTACTTAATTCTAGCTCACCTCTTGATTATCCTATCCTAAAACCTTTGGTATCATTCATTTCATTATGTAAATCATTTGAGGATGGCCTCATTCATTCATGGGGAACTTTAACTTTAATCGACATAGATCATGTGAGCATCATGAAATCCAATGTCTCCCCCACACTGAAAAGGGGTGGAATCACCGGATAATGTCACCCAAAACATGCTAGCATACATGGGAATTGAACCTTTCAAAATCTCTATATTGGCAGCATAGGTTCGAAGACTAAAAGTTATAAGGAGACCCATACCCGGCATGCCGGACAGTCTCATCTCATAAGAGTTACGTGAACCTCCGCCCTTCCTGAAGGAAGGCATCACCGCTAAATTAATGAAAATAATTAACTAAATTAAAGTAAACAACTAACAGATTCAAATGTCGGAGCTTATTCAATTAATACAAGTAACTAGGGCTTAAGTGTTCCCCACAGGTTCCTAACTTTATAATTCTAACTATAACAATTCTTTCCTAGTATCTTGCATGTAAAGTGATAAGTTATGTATCTCAAAACCTTGGTCCAGCATCTAGAAAATTTCACTCCGCATCTTGGTCTGGCTACGTGCGTTTCTAGGCTAACCCTTACCTTTACATCAAGTTAAGCATTGTATTTGATATTTAACTAAGTTATTACTTCGTACCAATAGACACTAGCCTATGAGATAGTGTACACTAAATCTATATTGATAATTCTTTTCATATTATCTACTTCCTTGGTCCGGCAAGTCGTATTAAGGCGAGTTCTAATGTTGGCTATTTGTTAAAAAGACTTTTAAACGAAAGAATTATCAATACATGCAAGACACTATTTAAGAATTACTATTTTAGTTAGATTTTACCTCATTATTCACCCATGGTTCCCACAACCCTACTTATGGAGTTTAGTTACTCATGGTCATAATCACACTATTCATATATTTAATATAAGAATTCATGCACTTACTTTGATGAGAAAGAATAAAATCAAGAATTTCACTTGATTAATCAACAAAATCACCAACAATCGATTCCAGAAAAAGTGTAACAATTGTAGAAATTAATCATTCATTACTTGAACAAGAGAACTAAAAATTATCGAAAAGTCTAACTATCAGAAAGTCTAACCCCAAAAATGAGGTTTTTTAGAACTATTTATACTAAAAACAAAAACCTAATAAATAAAGAATTCTAATTACTGAAAAATTTGTCAAACGCGTCTGAGTCGACAGACCGTCGTGGTCATGGCCTCTGTCATCCCATACTTCACAAATTCTTCTACTGTTTTCTTCATTACCCTCAACGACAGGTATGACGGACTGTTCTAAGCATGACGGTCAGTCGAGGGTCTCTGTTTCATAATACTTTTACTTGTTGGAATTTGGGTACTGGGACTACTGTCTGATCATCAAGACGAACCAACAGGACGGACCTTCGTGGCTATAACGGTCCGTCATGGACTTCCGTCATCCCACACTAGATCAAACTTCCCCATCTTCCTTCAGCAGCTTCTTTCCTCACTACGATGTCACCTACGGACTGTCACTGTCTCGATGGACCGTCATATGCTTCGTAGGTGGTCTGTTTTACATTTCTCGCTAAAAAACTTTCGCGTTCATCTTTGGACAGATTTCCTGCAAATAAGGAGAAACTTACATAAAAATCAATATTAAAAGGCTTTTGGACACACACTAAACTTAAGGAAAAAGAATTAAAAGCACCGTGAAACCACGGTACATCAGACAACAAGGTTGAGGAGTTCATCGACCTTAAACAGGAATCCATGAAAGTTAGGGAGTATTTCCTAAAGTTTTTTAAGTTATCCAAGTATGCCACTTCCCTTGTATCTAACAACACGGATGAGATGACCAAGTTCCTCACAGGAATCAACAGAGATCTAGAGAAGGAGTGTCGGTTTGAGATGCCCCGTGATTACATAGACCTTTCCAGTATGATGGTACATTTCCAACAAGTAGAGGACAACCGCATGAAGAGGGGCGTCCGTGATGCTAGGAGGCCTAAGCCTCAAGATCATGCATGTCCTAGTAATGGAGGCAACAGAAACAACTTTGGTATCCGTGAACAGCCCAGATTCAAAAAGGGGCAACCGAGTTTAGGGAACTCTAACTCTCAGAGGAGTACAACACATACAGGAGGTAGACCCAAGCCCAGGAAGGGAAATGGAGGTGAGATGCAGGATCCCAGAAAGGACTGTACTAAGTGTGGTCGTGCTCACAAGGGAGAATGCAGATAGAGAACTAATGCCGGCTTCGGTTGTTGTAAGAGCGAGCTTATAGTTAAGAACTGCCCACAAAAAAGAGGTCTAGCTGGAGGTAATGCTCAGCCTAGGCCTAATCCACAGTATGAAGCAGCAGTCGAGCCTCCTAAGAGGAACAAGTTCTACGCCTTGAAAGGGAGGGAGGAGTAGGAGAAGTCCGCTGATGTTGTCACAGGTATGCTGCGACTATTCTCAACTTCTGTTTATGCTTTACTTGATCCAGGGTCTAGGCTTTCCTTTGTAACTCCTTTGCTTGCTCTCACTTTCAAGATATTTCCTGAAGTTCTACATGATCCTATAGTGGTTAGTACACCTTTAAGAAAAATGTAAGAATTGATAGAGTATACAAGGATTACCAAATAGTTGTATGTGGTACGATTATGTGTGCGGACTTGGTCGAGTTACCAATGCATGATTTTAATGTTATTCTTGGCATGGATTGGCTTCATAGTTTTTATGCTTATATGGATTGACGTAGTAAGGTTGTAAGATTTCGTTTCCCTAATGACTAAGATCTAGTCTTGGAGTGGTACAATTCGAGTAGTCCTAATCCCTTGATTTGTAACCCTAAGGCAAATAAAATGATGTCCAAGGGGTTATTGTGTCACCTTGTGAGTGTTAAAGATTTAGACCATGACATTCCTTCCATAGAGTCAGTGCCTGTGGTGAATGATTTCCAAGATGTATTTCCTGATGATTTTATAGGAGTCCCTCCCCCTCGAGAGATTGACTTTGGTATCAATTTAGAACCCGATACTAAACCAATTTCAATTCCTCCTGACAGAATAGCTCCAGCTAAACTCAAAGCGTTGAAGTTGCAGTTAAAAGATCTCATTGATAAGGGTTTCATTTCCGAGCATATCCCCTTAGGGCACTCCAATGTTGTTTGTGAAAAAGAAAGATGGAATCGTTTGAATGTGTATCCATTATCAGCAGCTCAACAGAGTCACTGTCAAGAATAAGTATCCACTTTCGAGGATAGATGACTTGTTCGATCTGCCACAAGGGTCTAGTTTTTTCTCGAAGATTGATATTCGTTCAGGGTATCATCAACTTAGTGTTAGGGATGGAGATATCCCAAAGAAAACCTTTTGTACCCATTATGGTCATTATGAGTTCCTAGTTATGTCATTTAGTCTCACGAATGCACATGCTGCATATATGAATCTCATGAACAAAGTCTTCCGTGAATACCTTGATTGTTTCTTCATAGTATTCATTGATGACATTCTCATCTACTCTAAGACAAAGGAAGAGCATGAACAACATTTGAGACTAACATTGCAGGTACATAGACAACATCAGTTGTATGCCAAATCTAGCAAGTGTGAATTCTTGCTTAAATCAATGACCTTCTTGGGTCATGTTTTATCCGACAAAGGTGTGGAGGTACATCCCAGGAAGACTGAGGTTGTTAAGAACTTGCCAAACCTCTTACTCCCACAGATATCCGTAGCTTCTTCGGATTGGCTGGTTATTATCGCGGCTCTGTAGAGGGCTTTTATTCCATTGCGGCTCCGCTCACAACTTTGATGAAGAAAAAATTCAAGTTTGAATGGGCGGAGGCTTGTGAGAAGACTTTCCAGGAGCTCAAGGACATACTCACTTCAGTCCGGTGCTAACTTTGTCTAAGTGTGGTGAGAACTACACTGTTTATTGTGATGCATCTTTGGTTAGTTTGGGTTGTTTTCTTATGCAGGGTGGTAAGGTGTTATCTTATGCGTCCAGACAACTCAAAGTTCATGAAAAGAATTCTCCCACTCATGACCTGGAATTGGAAGTTTTAATGTTTCTACTGAAATTGTGGAGGCACTGCTTGTATGGAGTTGATATACTGTGATTTCATGGTATTATTAATATTTTTTCCTTAAGATAAGTGTGTCCAAAAGCTTTTTTGTGCTAATTTTTATATAAGTTTCTCTTTATTTTGCAGGAAATCTGTCCAAAGATGAATGCGGAGATTTTGAGCGAAGAATGCAGAAGAGACCACCTACGGAGCTTATGACGGTCCGTCGTGCTTGTGACGGTCCGTAGGTGGCAGCGTAGTGCAGCTGCTGAAGGAAGATGGGGAAGTCTGACCAAGTGTGGGGTTACGAAATCCATGACGGTCCGTTGTGTCTATGACGGTCCGTCCTGCAGGTTCGTCATGAAGTTCAAAGAAGTAGTCCCAGTACCCATATTCCAAAAGTTCAAGTGTTTTGAAACGAAGACCCTTGAGGGACCGTTGTTCCTATGACGGTCCGTCATACCTACCGTCGAGGGTAATGAAGAGAGAAGCAGAAGAATTTACGTAAGTATGGGACAATAGATTCCATGACGGTCCTTCGTGACCACGACGATCTGTCGCGAGTTCCGTCGACCCAGCCGCGTTTTGACATATTTCCAGCAAATAGAGTCCTTGTTTAATTAGGTTTTTTTTTCAATAAATAGTTCGAAAAACCTCTTTTTTGAGGTTAGACTCTAGATTATTATTAGACTCGGTGTATTAGTGTTAGATTCTTGATTATTTTGAGATTCTTGCAAGTGATTATTGGTGATTAATCAAGCAAACTTTTGGATTTTACTCTTTCTCATAGAAGTAAGTACATGAATTCTTATTTAATATATTTGAATATTGTGATTATGAGTATGAGTAACTAAACTCCATAATTAGGGTTGTGGGAACCATAGGCAAATAATGAGATAAAACCTAACTAAAATAACAATTCTAGAATAGTGTCTTGCATGTATTAATATTTCTTTCGCTTAGAAGTCTTTTTAACGGATGGCCAACGTTAGAACTCGCCTTAATGCTACTTGACGGACCAAGGAGGTAGATAATAGGATAAGAATTATCAACATAGATTTAGTGTATACTATCTAATAGGCTAGTATTGATTGGTACGAGGTAATAACTTAGTCAAATAACGAATACGATGCTTAATATGAGGTAAAGATAAGGTTTTGATAGCAACACACGTATTAGAGCGTACACTGTGCAATATGAATCGAAACTTGGGAATAAATGATGATCATCCGAACCAGAACATCCCAGCTCCGGTTGATGTTCATGGTTAGATGTTACCCGATGCTCCAAGTGAACACCAACAGAGGGGACAAAATCCCGTTCCACGTCCTCAGGCATACTACAGAGGCTATGATAACATAGCAGGCTCGACTGCTGATGTAAATGCTCACTGCAAGAGGTTTGTTTTCAGGGCTACCTTCTGAGGATCCACATGCCCATATAGCTAAGGTAAGGGCAATGTGTAAAAGTTGTGTAAGGAGGCCTGATTTGGATTTAGATGTAATAGGGCTCAGAGTGTTTCCTCTCTCACTGACGGGAGAGGCTGCTATATGGTTCACTGAGCTCCCATACAACTCAATATTCACTTGGAACCAACTAAGGGATGTTTTCTTAGCACGCTACTATCCGGTATCCAAGAAACTAAACCACAAAGACAAAGTGAATAACTTTGTGGCACTACCTGGAGAGTCAGTTAGTAGTTCTTGGGATAGATTCACCTCATTCTTGAGAAGTGTTCCAAATCACCGTATAGATGATGAGTCACTGAGGGAATACTTCTATCGGGGATAGGATGATAATAATAAAGCGGTATTGGACACTATAGCAGGTGGATCTTATGGGGAATGTCCTCATGCTGAAATTGCAAAAAAATTAGAGAAAATCTCCCGGAATAATAAAGCTTGGAGTACTAGGAAGTCTGATACAGGGAGAAACACATTCACAGTTTAGTCCACTCAAAACCCAGCCACATATGAGATTCGTGAAGAAATGGCTCAGATGAGAACAGAGCTTGGGTTGGTACTAAAACATGTCACTGGGGTGCAAAAAAAATAAATGCAATCAACTACTTGTCGAAACCTCCTAATGATGAATGCTATTATGCGGAGGACACTTATGTAGTAAATGAGCAGACGGGGGGGAGGGGGGGGGGTTTCCGACCAAGCGCCCAAGGCTCAAATCAGGATAATTTGCGCCAAGGTCAAGGGAACCAAGATTGGAACTTTGTAACTACAACCGTGAGGGTCATTATGTCCGAGATGGTAACTACAACCGCGACAAAAACTTTAACATGGGTAACTACAGTAACCGAAATGATAGGAATGGGCCCGTATATCCCTTCCCAAAATTGTGAAGTTACTCCTACGGATGGTGGAGATAGTATGGCGCGAGTTGAGGATATGTTGCACAAAATGATGAGGAGGTTCGATGCTAGTGATGAGCACATTAAAGAGTTAAGGGGTGATTTAGCTAGTATTGGGCAAAAAGTTGATAAACATGCAATATTGATTAAACAGATCGAATTGCAAATGGCCTAATTATCTGCGACAGTGAATACACGGCAACCGGGCACTCTTCCTAGTAAAACTGTCCAAAATCCAAAAAATGATGCGCACTGTATGGAAATCACTACTCGGTGTAGGAAGAAAACCATTGACCCACCTATGCCGTCTAATGAGGAAAATGTGTGAAAGGATGATGAAAAGGTGGTAAAGGGTAGTGTTGAGGAAGAAGAGAGCAATGGAAAAGATGCAGAAGTCCCTATGAAGGTAATTCCCACGCCTAGACCACCACCACCCTTCCCTTAGAGATTAGTGAAAAAGACCGAGGATGGTAAATGTCGGCGTTTTATTACAATGCTGAAGTAGCTCTCTATCAATGTCCCTTTGGTAGAAGCTCTAGAACAAATGCCCGATTATGCCAAGTTTATGAAACATCTGGTCACAAAGAAAAGATTGGTCACTTTTGAGGATGATGATAGATTGCAGCATTGTAGTGCTATTGCTACAAGATCCCTCGTACAAAAGAAAGAAGATCCGGGTGCGTTCACTATTCCTTGCACAGTTGGGTCATTACATTTTACGAAAACATTATGTGTTTAGGGGGCAAGAATAAATCTCATGCCCCTCTCAATCTACAAGAAGTTGGGTTTGTGGGATCGAAAACCCACGGCGATGCGGCTACTGATGGCTGATCGGACAGCGAAAAGGCCTATAGGGATACTCCATGATGTTCTAGTCAAAGTGGAGTCATTCATCTTTCTGGTTAATTTTGTTATTCTTGATTGTGAAGTCGATTTTGAAGTGCCTATTATTCTTGGGAGGCCATTCCTTGCTACAGGCAAAGCCTTAGTTGATATGGAAAAGGGGTAGATGAAATTTTGGTTGAACAATGAAGAAGCGACCTTCAACGTTTGTAGGACCATGAGGCAGAGTGGTGAGCTCCAATCGGTATCAGCCATATCCCACAAAGAAAAATGAAGAAAGAGAATGAAGAAAAAAGTGCAAAACAAGAGTTTATGGTTGGGGATTTGGTGCTTGTAGACAGTTCTGGGGTGCTTTGTCTTCCGGACAAGCTCAAGTCCAAATGGATTTGCCCTTACTTGATTACCAAAGTATTCCCTCATGGAGCAGTTGAGTTAAAAGCCAAAGAGGGAGTGCGGTTTAAGATGAATAGAGAACGAATAAAACTCTATTTTTGGCATAAAGCATTGGGGATTGAAGTGATAGAGGCATACCATCTTGATGAAGTGTGAGTAATTAAGTGTCCCCGGTCGTGCCGCGACATTAAATCAAGCGCTTGTTGGGAGGCAACCCAATACTTAGAGTCTTTTATTAATGGTAACATTTTTATACTAATGCGTTTTAAATTTGCAGGCACATCATCAGGAAATTCTGCAGAAAATTACTCTGCAGCAGTCACTGACGGATACATCGACGGACCGTTGCGCCTGCGATAGACCGTCGTATGACTCCATTGTACCAGGTACGTCTTTATGTTTTTTTCAAACTAGGGCAAACACGACGGACCCAATGACGGATCGTCACAACTGAGATGGACCATCGTCGGGGAGTCATTGCGTCATTAATGAGTCTTACCCGACCCGACCCGGCTGGAGTCTTTTTCAAAATCAGACCGTTTAAACCCTCCAACCCCTCATTTCACCCCCATTCCTTCACTACTCCCCTTATTTCCCTCTCTTTTCAACTTCCACAATCTGTCCCTCTATCAACCGATCATTGTCCCCCCAAAATTCTCCAAAGCCCTAAAAATTATAATCTACTAGTTGGAGTTGCTGCTGTGGGAATCTTCTTGGTCACCGAGTACTTGCCCATCTTGTTTTTTCTCCAATTCTAAGGTATGTATCTCTAATTTCTACTCATTTATCTTGCATTTTTGTTTATTAATTAGTATTAGCTTAGTTATTCGTCATATGTTCGTTTCTTTTATATAGGTTTCTGTCTAACTTAAGCTAAAAATGTTCGAAATTGCCGTGTTTACAACCCTAGACATAGGTGCTTTTGCATTACTTGTTCCTAGGTATTTAGGTTAGACAAATGTAGTTCCAAAACACTACAAGTTCGATTTGGGTCATTGGGGATGAATGGGGTACCCCAGTTTTGTCACTGATCTACAGAATGAGACCCCGATGACGGACCGTCGTACCCACGAAGAACCGTCATAGGGTCCATTCCAAAAGCCCTTACACCCCACTGCCCATTTTTTCTAAGTTCTAGTTGTCAGAGACCTTGTTTATAAAGCTCTCTCCATTTTTCTACGTATCCTCAAACGAATGAGGTTGACGGACCGTCATACTTACGTCGGTCCGTCCTGCATGACCATTATGACAGTCAGAGACCCCTCTCCTAAGGGTCTCCATATTTTTTTCAAGTCTCCTACGACGGACACCTACGACAGACCGTCGTACCTGTGACGGTCCGTCCTGTACATACCGTCATACTAGTCAGAGACTCTCCTTCAGGGTTCTCCATATATACATAGTCTAAGTAAGACACAACGGACCCAATGACGGTCCGTCATAGTCACGACGATCCGTCACCAGGCTCGTCGTGTGTCACTGTTACCATAGAAATGACATACTATTTTAAATTTTTTTGTGTGGTTTTGCTTGTCTTGTTTGCCACTTCTCGTACTAATATTGATCCTTTACAGGTACTATCTACTATGGAACCCAAGCAAGAACGAATCTATGCACGTGGGCAATTGAAGTCTGTCGCGCCGTCTGCCCGCATGGTCATTGGATCTGATGATGAGCGTGACCCCGAGTACGTGCCCCCAGGCACTTCCACCCCTTCTCGTGCTGCACGTGCTCCCAGAGCCACACCCAAAAAGGTGGCGTCTGGCGTAGTCACTGCCTCCCAGTCTGATGAGGAGCGCACACTGACCGGCACACCCTCTGGGTCAGCCACAAATGAAGGAGCGTCTGGCTCCTTAGGAGTATCGTGGTCGGAGGAAGCCTCCGGCTCTGCTGAGGTTCCCGCACCCGCCATCGCTGTAGCGTTGGCCTCGTTTGATGAGGCTGATAGTTCAGAATCCACATCAGTTTCACCACCTCAGGCTCTCACCCCAGCCACTGACAGCCCAACCGGTGGTGTGTCGACGGGCAATTTCAAGTCTACTCCGATGCCAAGTTCTTGACTAACAAAGGATTTATGACTCGAACACTCACCTTGGAGTGGCGAGTACTTACAGGGAGTCTCCAGACGATGCCTGAGATCCACAATCTCTTCACCATGCATCGCCTGGAGTGGACAACACGTCCGTTGGGACATTACAGTGAAGAAATGGTCCGAGAGTTCTACGCATCCTACGTAGCGACTCTCCGATCACAGAATGATAGGTGGGCTTCCCCCGCCAAACAGGCCCCACTGGAGCAGGTCCGAGTACGGTGCGTGTGGGTCGACATTTCCCTGCCTGCCATCCGCCGGTTTCTATATGGCGAGGGTGTTGATGCCACTTAGACCCCTCTCACTGCCGAGTTTTAGTACAGATGGCAGCTTGTTAAAGATGGCCAGTTCCTGCGCGAGCCATTACTGAGAGAGACCACCAAGAGGTGGATGGCCCTGCACCTGTCAGTTCATGGAGAGGGTGCCGATTTGGTGACCGAGCTAAAGGGGGCCATCAAGAAGGCCAACCTAACTTTCACGGCGAAGTTCTTGTGGTTGATTGTCCGCCACTGCCTTTCCCCACAGCCGCTGATAACATCATTACATGGGATCGAGCAGTGTTGATGGCGGCGATGATAGCTGGGTTCGAGGTGGATTTCGCGTGGCTTCTACAGGCAGTCATGCACGAGAGGTCTTTCAAGGTCACAACTACTTACCCTTTCCCGTGCATGATCTTTTCTCTCTACAGGTCCGCAGGTGTGCCTATATGGCACGTAGATCAGCTCAAGACCCCGCAGGACACTATTGATGTTGGCCTCATCAGAGATGAGGCCAATGAGTTGGCTCCACGCAGAGGGCCCTGTCCATAGCTTCCCTCACTTGCTGATGATCTTGCTGATACGGTAGCCCAGGCCCGCACGGCTACGAAGGCGGCGTCCACTGACACTACCCCGGTTGAGTCTATCCCGCGTAGTAGCACTGCCCCGAGCTCCTCTCGCACAGCCCCTCTACCGGCGCTGGTCCCGCTTTCTAGGGTCCAAAAATTAAAGGCGCAAATGGCTACACTTCTGCATCATATCCAGCCGTGGATGCAGAAGTCTATTACTATGTCAGAAGAGCGCCTGGAGCGGAAAATGGTCTAGTATACAGAAAGGAAGATCGTTGAGGTTCACCAGCGCTTGGATGCCTTTGAGTTGAGGGTGCTAGCCCGGCCAGCCCCTCCGGTGGATGTGTCGACTTTTCAGGATGCGGTCGACAGTATTTGTGCAGATATCGACACGATCTTAGAGGATAGGGTGCCATAGTCTGAGGCCCCTTCTGTCGAGCTTCCTGAGGACACAGTGTTGGCGGATCTATTCGCCACATCAGAGATTCCACCACCTCCCCCTCGAGAACATGCCAAGAGGCGTAGGGACCGAGCAGAGGACGAGGCGTGAGCATGGAAGAAGGAGCGCCATGAGATGGTGGAGGCTGCGAGGAGAGCCTCACTTGCTGAGGAGACGACTCACCAGATGAGAGAATGAGAATTAGCGGCTGGGGCGTCTAGCTCCTGAACTATGGAGATAGCGGGAGGCACTGCTGATAGTGCGGTTGTTGTTGAGGACACCACTGAAGGCGTCAAGATTGCAGAGGACGTGGGTTCCAGGGAACCGGACCCAACAGCTTGCTGATCGACGGTGCTTTGCGCCACAGGTTTGCTTCACCTACCACTCTAGTATTTAAATTTTTATGCATTGGGGACAATCACATGTTTTTTTGTTGGGGGTGGGGTAAATGGAAAGTGAGTGTTAGGGTGAAGTCTGATTAGCCCAATTCACTATCCTCTTTTGGGGTTTTCTTGCCTGTGTTCTCTTTCCCCAAAAGACTGATTACTTTTTTTGTTGAACCGGCATGTCTATATCTTTTGTACATAGTTTAATTCTTGAGCATGATGGCTAAAATGATATCCTGATAAATTGGAAAATGATGCACGACTAGGCATAGTAACTCATAAATGTGTGGCTCTACGCATGACATAGAGGTACACCATTGCATTACCCTAAGTCTAAAATTCGAACTAGGTGTCTGATAATCTGGTATAGTGATGAGATGTCAAGTGAGTGTGAGGAAGATTTGAATAGTCCACTATTGGTACTGAGCTAGAACTTGCCTGGTTAGTCCTGCAAAAAGTAAGTTGTAATAGACAATTAAGAAAGGATCATAGGCCCTTATTCAATATAGCCCATTTTTAGCCTAAATAAAAGAAAACCAAATGAAATTTATCCTTCTTTGATCCAAATGATCTGAGCTTAAATTAGACCTTTCTTTTTCACCCCAACTGATCTATTATGGGAACAATGTGTTGGCCCTGGTCCCTCCTTGGACATGTGCACCTCAGCTTATGCCAAAGGCATAAGTTGAGGTTGGCTAATGCAGTAAACAACCTTCGTTATGTCCCTGACCCAACTTTGGGTATTGTGTACTTTGACTTATGGCAAAGCCATGAGTTGAGGGTGGCTATTATGAGGAACGCTTTGGAAAGTGGGGTTAAAAGAACAAAGAGAGAGAAAGAAAAAAAGTAAAGTGACTCAAGAATTAGTTGAAAGAAAAGTAAAGAAAAAGAAAAATATACAAGAAATACAAGCAAGAAAAGTAGAGAGTCACTTACACAAATGAATAAAGAAGAGAAAATAGCAAGGTGAAAGAATATGAGAAACTGGGCGAGATAAAATGATAGGAAGTGGAAGGTTTAGCCGATATTTCAAGGAGGGCAAAAAGTCACTAAAGTATACCTAAATATACCCTA
>JAKWJA010001658.1:0-29178 GCA_027704765.1 Solanum habrochaites | reverse complement strand
CGATCAGTCATGCTCCACGCCTGACGATCGCCCTAGCTGTTTATGCTCCCACTGCCAATCACATGCGGGCCCATGCCCAACATCGTCTCCATGGTGTGCAGTCCAAAACTGAATGCAGGCCACTCCCGACAATAGTTTTGATTGTTTATACTTTCCCAAGGGTGATGATGAATGCCACTCTCGACGTCTGTCCAACCGTGTGTGCTATCTTAGAGTCAATCTGGTATGTTATGCACGACGCGTCATCTTGTGTGCCTGCCCATGCAAGATGGCATGCCACCCTGCATCCCTTCAGAGAACCAGTGTGTTCTACCTAGGTCCATGATGCGGCAATGACCTGCCCGACGAATCGTCCTATCGTGTGTTTTCTAATCAAAACCTAACATAACCAATCCAATCGCCTGACGTCATCCACCGTATATGCTTTTTCCAAGTACGTTGATGGCATTCCTACCGACGTCGTCCGACTGGTGTGTTCTTTTCCAGGGTGATGATGCATGTGATGCTCAACGTCGTCCAACAGTGTCTGCTGTCCAGGGCCTACGGGCTGCCAATCCCCTATGTCAGCAGCCTGTGTGGTTAGCTGACTCCAAGGCGAGACGGCACGCCATGCTTGTCGTCGTTGAAATCACCTTGTGTGCTGCCCACGAACATGCTAGCATGTCCGCAGCTACGTCATCTCGACCATGTGTTCTATAAAGGGCGAGTTGATGACATGCCACTCTGATAGTCAGTCGTCAGTGTGCGGTACAAGGCGGATGAATGCCTTCCACCCCGACGTCTTTTTGATTGACCTTGGTGTGCTTCCCCAGGACATTGCGGTCCATATCATCCGACGCTATCAGATCGTGTGTGTGTAGTGCCAAGTGCGATTATGGCATCCATGCCCGACATCCGCATACCATATATGTTGTCCTAGTGAGATGATTGCATGCCACGCCTTGCGTAAGTCTGCTAGTGGTAAATGCTTTCAAAGGGCGATGATGTAATCCCACGCTTGACGTCGTCCAACCGTGTGTGCCTGTCCTCAGGGAGATTGAAGGGTATGTCACGCCTGACATCGTCTAACCATGTGTGGCATATCCATGGGCCCTTATCCACATAATTGCCCGATGTCATCCAACTGTGTGTGCGGCCCAAAAAGCCATTCATTCAGGCATCCAAGCCCCGCGTCGTCATATTGGTGTGTTCTGACTTTATCCAAGGCCGATGATTAAATATCCACGCTCCGACATTTCCAACCGGATATTCTTTCAAAGGAATAAGGAAAATTTCTAGGATAGACCTCGACCGACCGTTTGTGCGGCCCATGGGCAATAATGGCATACCACGGCCGCACTCCGTCCAACCCAATTTATAGCTTCCCAAGTCCAATACGTGCATGCCCGCCCACAATCGTCCGACCATGTCTGTAGTACAAAAGCGATGAGGCCATCATTAACCCGACGTCTTTCACTGTGTGTGTTGCCAAGATGCTGATTGCAATCATGCCCGCACGCCATTGACATGTGTGCTTTACATAGGCGATTGATGCTGCCACGACGCCCACATAAGTCCAATCGTGTGCTTTGTCCAAGGCTATGAATGGACATGCGCCGATAGACGTCGTCCGACTGTTTTTGTTCCTAAGGATCATGCTTCATGTCACCTATTTCATCTAACCGGGCGTGCTTTCCAAGGGAGATGATGGCATCTAACGCCCTACATCGCTTCCGGACTGTATGTGCTGCCCAAGGACCATGTGCATGCATGCCCGACTGTCAATCCCACCATGTGTGCAGCCGCAAGGCGATGATAGCAAGGTCACGCCTGACGTCGCCCGACCATTTATCTGCCCACGGCACATACGGCGTGCCATTCCCACCATCGTCTGACCATGGTGTTGTAGTCCAAAGCAATGATGGGCATCCATGACTTCGCGTCGTTTTGAAACATGTTGTTGTTGTCCAATAGTCTATGACGGCATGCCACCGCACCGACCTCCATGCCGACCATGTGTGCTGCCCTAAGGGCTATGATGTCATGCCACTGCCCTAATATACGGATAGTGTGCATTGTCCAAGGGCGATGATGGCATGCGATATATACGTGTCCGAGTATGTGTTGTTTCCTAAGGACCAATTCGTCATGTCACGCTTACATCATCTAATCGTGCGTGTTGTCCAAGGGAGATGAATGACAGCCATAACCGAACACCATCCAATCGTGTGTGCTTTCCAGGAGATGATGGCATTCCATGCCCAACGTAGTCCCGATCGTAGTGTGCTTTCCCAGGGAGATGATGGCAATGCGACGATCGACAGTCCTCTGAACGTATGTTGTTATCTGAAAGTATTGTCCATCCGACTGTGTGTGTGTTGTCCAAGGGGCAATGATTGCATGCCACACCCAACTCTACAGCTCATCGTCCTTCTGTTAAGCTCTCCAAGGCGATTTTTGCAAGTCCACACTTCGACACATCTTCGTTGCAACAAAGAATTACAGTTTTCTTTCTTCAAAATAAGGGCATCAAAATTGAATGGGTTAAAAAACGTTTTTCAGAAATCCTCACCCAAAAAAGAGCTCGTCTAAACCACTTTGGACAATTTGTCCGGTAGATCTCGAAAAAATAACCAAATGATGAAAAAAAATTCGCCTTAACCTGGACATCCGAGTCCAAAGATATTGTCACTTCGTGCTGCAAATTTATCTCCATAATTGGGTGGGGGCCATTTTATTTTTTGGAGTTTAAATCTTTCAGATTGTGGTGGTGTAAACGCAAATGGTTTTGAAAACTTGCGGCTCGAAGAGCTGGGTGTGGTGGGCAAGGGGGTGGAGCCTGTTCGTTTTTTTTGAGTGCTATTGATCTGACTCCATAGTCTGTGGAGTTTTTTCAAAAGATTATTATATTTTTATTGATATAGAATAATATAAAATTTACACTAAAAAGGTATATGCTCGTGCTTATTAAGTTTAAATAAGAAAGAATTGCTACACCGCGATGGGAAATGCGAAAACAGATTAGATTAGTACGAATCAGACACCATGATCGATAGTTGCCATGCACCACCGACGAGTCCAACCGCGTGGCAACATGGGAAGTGATGGCATCTAACGCCCGACCAATCGTCCGACCTTGGTGTGCTGCCCCAGGGCGTGATGGCATGGGCACCGCTCACGTAGTCCGACCGTGTGTGGTTACCAAAGGACATGAAGGCATGCCACGCTCTACGTGGTCCGATTGTATGTGCTGTCCAAGAGTGATGATAACATGCTACGTCAAACGTCTTCCTATTGTGTATGCTTTCCAAGGGTGATGATTGCATGCCAAGACCAACGTCATCCGGCCGTGTGTGCTTCCCAAGGTAAATGACGGCATGCCATGCTTGACCTTAGTCGGATCGAGCGTTCTGTCCAAGGGAGATTATGGCATACTATGCTCGACATTGTCCAACTATGTGTTTTGTCCAAGGGCGAGTTGGCATGCCATGCACGACGTTGTCCGACCGTGTGAGAGGCCCAATTGCGATGATGGCATGACACGCCCGATATCGTCTGATCGTGTATGCTTTTCAAGGGCAATGCTGCCATGACAACTCCGATGTCTTTCCGAATCCGATGCCGTGTGTCATTCCAGACGATGATGGCTTGCCAACTCCTGACCGTGTCCTAACCGTGTGCTTTCCCAAGGACCATGAATTGTATGCCCCCCCCCCAACGTAGTTCCGATCTGTATGTCGTTCAAGGGCGTTGATGGCAGGCATGCTCTATGTTGTTCGAATCGTGTTTACGAAATTAGAGGAAACGTAAACTTGAACGGGATAAAAGATTTTTATCATAAAATTGATTATCTAACATTAAATTTGAAATTGTCTTATAAGTTACCAAGGTATTCGAACTTAGAAATCTACTTTTTTTTATAAGATTCATAAGAAATAAAGACTTACATTTTTTTTCAAAATTGGGGGAAATTCAAAATTGAAAGGGTTAAAAGACATTTTTCAGAAAATTGGCTCGTCCAAGTTGCCTTTGGGCAGTTTGTTCGCAGAGAGATAAAAAAAATTAACAAAAGTGAAAAACTTGCCTCATCGTACCTCCCTTGTGTTATTCCAAGGGACAATGCGGTCCATGCCATGCCTTAACGCTATCCGATCGTGTTGTGCAGTCCCCCAGGCATGATGCAATTCCATGCCCAACATTTCAGACCATATGTGGTTGTCCAGTGGATTTAAGCACCACACCCCACGTAGTCTGATTTCGTGTAATGCTTTAAAAGGCATTATGAAGCCAACGCTTGACGTCGTCAAACCGTGTGTGCTTTCTCAGGGAGATGATGGTATACACGCTCGACAGTCGTCTAAACCGTATGGGTCATCCATGGGCCCTTATGGCATAATTCCCCGTTCACCGATTATGTGTGCTGCCCAAAGGCCATTCAGGCATGCCAAGCACGACATCGTCCTATTGTGTGTTCTATCCAAGGCCGATGATTACATGCCACACTGGACGTGTCCGACCGTATATGATTTCAAAGGCAATGATGGCATTCTAGGCTCAACCTCGACCAACCGTTTGTGTGGCCCAAGTGAAATTATGGCTTACCACGGCCGACGTTGTCGACTGTGTGTGCTGACAAGGACCATGAAGGCATGCCATACCCGACATCATCCGACCATGTGTGCAGCCCTAGGGCGATGATGGCATGTCACGCCCGACGATGTCCAACCATTTATGCTGCCCAAGGCGAATACGAGCATATGCCACGCCCGCCATCGATGACCATTGTTGCAGTCCAAAAGCGAAAAGGCATGTCATAACCCGAACTTTCGTTCACTGTATGTGTTTTTGGTCCAAAGGTGTGATGGGCATGCACACCCGACTCCATCCTACCATGTGGTGCTGCCTAAGGGCGATGATTGCATGCTCGCCCGGCATAGTCCAATCGTGTGCAATTGTCCAAGGGCGATGATAGTATGCGATATAGACGTCTTCCCGCCGTTTGTGTTGCTAAGGATCCACGTTCATGTCCCTAACGTCTATCTGCACCGTTTGGTGCCTGTCGCAGGGCGTGATGACATCCCATACCCGACACATCGATCGTGTGTGCTTATCCAAGGGAGATATGGTATGCCATCGCCCGACGTAGCACGTCGTGTGTGATTAATTAAGGGTAGATGATGGCATTCGACGATCGACGTCCGTCTTAACGATGTGTTATCCATGGACATGCTGGCAATACAATGCACTAACAATCCTCCATACCTGTGCTGTCGCATTGAAATGATGGTTGCAACACCCTACCTCGTTCGTCTATTATTGTAGTGCTTCTTTTAGGGAGATGTTGTCATGCCACACCCACAAAGAATTACAGTTTCTTCAAAATTGGGGGAAATTCAAAATTGAATGGGTTAAAATAAGTTTTAAGAAATCTGCTCGTCCCAAAACTTCCTTTGGACATTTGTTTGCGGTAGATCTACAAAAACCATATGATAAAAAATTTCACCTTAATCGAACAACCGAGTCAAAAGATTTGCGCCGTTTGAAATTTCATTCACAATTTACAAGAAACTACTTTTTTGGAGTTTCAATCTTAGATTGTTTAAATTTCAATAATTAAATTTGGGTCGAATATCCGTTTGATGCAATTTTTTAGTCTGTCTATTTTGTTTTGAGATCGACGTATCTATGCCTTAATTTTTGTTTATTTGTTTAAAAAAAATTATTATATTTTTGATTTTTATAGAATATTAAATTTAAAACTAGAAGGTAATATGCTTCGCATCGTATTAACGTTAAAAATGAAACACTAGTAAACTTTATGGTAAGAAGCATAAGATATATTAGATTACATTCAAATGTGACATACCATGATCGCTGATGGCATGCAACACGACACAACCCAGCCACCCTACGTCGCCCGACTTGTGTGTGGATGCACAGAGGGTTAATGATGGTCTCTCATTCCCAATTCCATACATCCCCCATCCGTGTGTACTGCCCAAGTGCGATGGTGCATGGCACGCCCCCGTAGTCCAACTATGCTGATGCCCCAAGGGCCTGAGGCTGCCACGCTCTAACGGATCCGATCGGTGTGCCTCTCAAAAGTTTATGATAACAAGCCACGCCCAAGGTCGTCCTATTGTGTCTGATTTCCAAGGGTGATTGTGGCATGACAAGCTCGCCGTCGTCCGATCATATTTGCTGCCTAGGGGCGATGATGGCATCTAACGCCCAACGTCGTCCGACAGGGTGTGCTACCCAAGGGAGATGATGGCATGCAACATCGAACGTAGTCTGACAATTTTTGCTACCCAATGTCCATGTGGGAATGCCACGCCCTACGTAGTCATCGTGTTGCTGTCTAAGAAAAGATAAGAACATGGCCCGCCCACGCTGTCCGAGTCGTGTATATGCTTTCCAAGGGCGATGTTGGCATTACAAAAACACACCCCGGACGTTTTCCTGATCGTGAGTGTGTGCTGCCCAAGGGAGATCATGTTTTGCCACGCCCAACGTAGTCTGATCGTGTGTTGTCCAAGGTCAATAATGGCATGCCACGCTCGACGTTGTACGACTGTGTGAGTAGTCCAAAAGCGAACTAGCATGCGACGCCCGTCGTAATCTGACCTTGTGTGCTGCCTAAGTGCAATGATGGCATGTAATGTACGACTTCCTTCGACTCTATGTGCTTCCCATTTTCCATGTGGGCATGCCACACCAGATGTGGTTCCAACTTTATGTACAGTCCAAGGGAAATGATGGCATGCCACGCTCGATGTCGTTCGTTATGTGTGTTATCATAAGGGATGATACATGACATGCCCGACGTAGTACGACCGTCTGTTCTTCTAAAGGCGATGATAGCCTGCCACTTCCGACGTGTCCCGACCGAGTAGGCTACAACAAGGGCGCTGAGGGCAATGCAAAACCTGATGTCATTCGTCGTGTGTGTATTCCCAATAAGATATGGCATGCAAATCATCGCGTCGTCGATCATGTGTCTATGCCAAGGGCCATATGGCATCCATGCCCTACGTAGTCCACCGTGTATGTTGTCATGGGAGATGATGGCATGCCACGCGATTAGTCCGATCATGTGGTGCTGCCCAAGGGCGATGGATGGCATTCACGCTCGATGTTCCCTGACCCTTGTGTTCTTCCAAAGGGTGTGATGGCATGCCATCCGGCCCGATATCCCTTTCGACTGTGATTGTTGCCCCGACCAATTCAGGCATGCCACACATGACGTCAGTCCGACCGTTGTGTTAGACATTCCATGCCCGACTCATTCGTCCTGTGTGCTGCCGAATTGATGATGCATGATGGCCTCTAACTCCGACGTCATCAAACCGTGTTTTGATCACAAGGGCGATGAATGGCATGCCACCCGATGTCATCCGTTCCGAGTGGGAAACCAAGGGCGATGATGCATCAACGGTCCGGATGTCATAAAACCGTGTTTGTTTTGACCAGGGCGATGATATCCACAATGCCCACAGCCCCGACGTCTCCGTCGTGTATGCTGTCAAGGAAATAATGACTTGTCACGCTCGACATTGTCCCACCATGTGTGTTGTCTAAGGGTAAAGATGGAATGTCATTTCCGACGTCGTCCGATCGCGTGTGATGCTTAATCGCGATGATGGCATGCTACGCCTGATGTCATTCAACTTTGTGAGCTATCTATCGACAATGATACATGCCACTCCCGACGTCGTCTAATCTTGTACGCTTTTCAAGGGCGATGATAGCATGCCACTCCCGACGTCGTCTGACCGTGTATGTATTCCAAGGGCGATAATGTCATTGCCATGGCCGACATCGTTTGACTGTGTGTGCTGCCCAAGGGCTATCATGGCATGCCACGCCCGACGTAGTTCGGTCGTGTGAGCTGTCCAAGGTGGATGAGGCATGCACGCTCGAGTCGCGTGACATGTTGCTGTCCCAGGGAGTGATAGCAAGCCAAACTCGACGTCTTCCGATCGTGTATTCTTTTCCAAGGGCGATGAGGACACCCACAAGACCCGCATCATACGACCATGTTGCATCAAAGGGCGATGATTCATTGCCACCAGCGACACTGTCCGACTGTGTGTTATTCCAAGGGTTTCATGATTGCATGCCATGCCCGAGGTATTCCCAATCGTGTGTACTTCCAAGGGCTTATGATTGCATGCCACGCGCTGATGTGTCCACCGCGTGTTTTAAAACGTGGGAAAATTAAAATTGAATGGACATAAAAAGCTTTTCTTCTCATAACTTTGTTTATCTATAACAAATTGACATTCTCAGAATATGTTACCGAGGGTAGTGAAATCAAAAACTCTATTTTCTTTTATTAATCGACGCATTAAAGATTTTTTTGATTCCTTCAAAATTTGAGGGAAATTCAAAATTGAATGGGTTAAAAGAAGTTTTTTGGAAAATTGTCTATGATGGCATGCGACGCTCGATGACGTCCATTTGTGTTATCTTTCCAACGTCAATGATAACAAGCCACGCCTGAGGTCGCCTGATCGTGTTTTGTGCCCGACATGCGGGCATGCCATGCTCGATGCCGTCCGACCGTGCGCATAATCTATGGGCGATAATGGCATTCTACGTTTGACGACGTCTGACTGTATGTGTTGTCCAACGGACATGCGGGCAATTCCATGACTGCTCCATCCGAATCGTGTGTGGAAGTCAAGGGGCCGATGATGCATTTCATGCTCGACATCGTCTGACTATGTTGGTTTCAAATGAAGTGATATTCATGCAACAAACGCCCGACGTAGTATGATCGTGTATGATTTCAAAGGGCGATTATGGAATGCCACGCCTGATGTCATCCAACCATGTGTACTGTCTTAGGGAGATGATGGCATGTCATGCCCGACGTCGTCTAACCGTGTGTGCTGCCCAAGGGCCATGATAACATAACACGCCACACGTTATCTGATCGGATGTGCTGCACAAGGGGCCATTGGCAATGCCACTCCCTGCTGTCGTCCTATGGTTTTTTTCTAATTAAGGCCAATAATAAACATTCAAACGCTCGACATTGTCCACTATATAGGCTTTCCAAGTAGATGGGCATGCTGACGCTCGACCCACAAAGCCGACCGTGTGTGGCGTCCCATAAGTGATTAGGCATACCACCTGACTCGTGACTTTGTGTTTCTACCCAATGAGGTTGATGAATTCTTCGTCCTACTGTGTGTGCTGCCCAAGTACCATTCGGGCATGAGATGCCCGACTCTCACACATGTGTGGCAGCCTAGCGCGCTATGTCGCATGGTCACGCCTTATTTCGCCCACCCGACCATTTATCCTGCAAAGGACAATACGTGGCATGCCGCACTCCTACATCGTCTGACTATGTATAGTCCATAAGAAATGAAAGATGCCATACCCGACTCGTTTACCGTGGTGTGTTGTCCAAGGCGATGAGGGCTGCCCGCTCGACACCATACAACCATGTTTCTTTCCCTAGGGGATTATGGAATTCCCTGCCCGCATAGTCCGATCAGTTTGCATTGTCCAAGGCGATGATGGAAATTCGACGATATTACGTCGTCCCGACCGTGAAGTTTTTCCGTGATACGCAAGGCGGTTATGTCATGCTGACGTCATCTAACCATGCGTGTTGTCCAAGGGCGATGATGACATGCCATAAACCATACACCATCCGATCGTGTGTGCTCTCCAAGAGGGAATGATGCATCCATCGCCCGACGTAGTCCCATCGTGTGTGCTTCCAAGGGAGATGATGCATTTACGATCGAGTCATATGAACGTATGTTTAATCCATGGACCATGCAAGCATTCAACCCACAATGTCAATCCGTCGGTTGTGGTGCTGTCAAGGCAATGATGGCATGCCACATCAACCACTCCTGTCCTGTATGGTGCTCTCCCAGGCGATGTTGGCAATGGCCATAATACCCCACACATATTCGTAGAAAAACAAAAAATTACAAGTTTCTTCAAAATTGGGGGAAATTCAAAATTTAATGGTTTAAAATACGTTTGTCAGAAGATCGGCTCATCGAAACCACCTTTGGACAATTGTTCGAGTAGATCTCAAAAAAATAACCAATTTGAGAAAAAAATCGACTTAATCGGACATCCGACTCATAGATATTGTCATTTGAAATTTCTCAAATTTACAACTATTTTTTTTGAGTTTAAATCTTAGATTTGTTTAAACTTCAAATGGTTTGAACCTTTGTGCTAGAATATCTGTTTGTATGCAATTTTTTTATCTGTATTTTTTGTGAGATCTACGTGATCACTCCTCTAATTTTTTGGGGTTTGTGTTTTATTATAAAAATTTCTATATTTTATTTATATAGATAATATAAATGTAAAATTAAAAGGTAATATGCTTCGTGCCGTATTAAGTTAAAATGAAAGAATGTACACCTATGGGAAAAGCGAGAAGATATATTAGATTAGTACGAATAAGACACCATGATCGATGATGGCATGCAACACCCGACGTAGTCCAACCGTGTGTGCTGCCCAAGGGTAATGATGGCATCTAACGCCCGACATCGTCCGACCGTGTGTGCTGCCCAAGGGCGATGATGGCATGGCACGCCCCACGTAGTCCGACTGTGTGTGCTGCCCAAGGGACATGAAGGCATGCCACGCTCTACGTGGTCCGATCGTGTGTGCTGTCCAAGGGTGATGATAACATGCCACGTCAAACGTCGTCCTATCGTGTATGCTTTCCAAGGGTGATGATGGCATGCCAAGCCCGACGTCGTCCGACCGTGTGTGCTGCCCAAGGGGAATGAGGTAATGGCATGCCTGACGTAGTTCGATCAAGTGTGTTGTCCTATAGGCGATTATGGCATGCCATGCCCGACGTTGTCCGACAGTGTGAGCTGCCCAAGTTAGATGATATCATGTAACGCTCGATATCATCAAACTGTATGTGTAGCCCGAGGGTGAGGATGGATACCATGCTCGACATTGTTTGTTCGGGTATGTTGTCCAAATGGATTATGACACACCATGACCGACATCGTACGACTGCCTATGCTGTCCAAGGGCGATAATGTCATGCCACGCCCGACATAGTACGACCGTGTCTGCTGCCCAAGGGCAATGATGGCATGTAACGCCTGACGTTGTCTGACCATGTGTGCTGCCCAAGGGCAATGATAGCATGGAACGTATGATGTCGTTCTACCATGTTTGTAGTCCAAGGGTGATAAAGTCAAGCCACGCCCGACGTCGTCCGTCCTTGTGTGCTCTCAAAAGGTGATTATAACATGCCAAGGCCGCAGTAATCCGACTATGTCTGCTACCCAAGGTCCATATGTCATGCCACACCGAGTTAGTCCGACCGTGTGTGCTGCCCAAGGGCAATGATGGCATGTCACGCCCGACGTCGTCTTACCGTGTGTGATGCCCAAGGGCTGTTATGGCATGCCACGCCCGACATCGTGCGACTGTGTGTGTTGCCCAAGGGCTATGCTGGCATGCTACGTATGACGTCATCCGATCGTGTGTGCTGACATAGGGCGAATATAACATGCCACACCCGACGTAGTCCGACTGTGTATGATGTCCAATGGCAACGATGGCATTTAATGGCCAACGTTACTTGAGCATGTGTGCTGCCCAAGGGGGATTATAGCATTGTCACGCCCGATGTCGTGCGATCGTGTATGTTGTCCAAGGATGATGATGGCATTCCACGCCCGCCGTCGTCCGACCGTGTGTGTTGCCTATGGGCGATCATGGCATGTGACACCCGACGTAGTCTAATTGTGTGTGTTGTCCAAGGGCGATAATGGCATGCAACACTTGACGTCGTCCGACCACGTGTGTTGTCCAAGGGAGAGATGACATGCCACGCATGACGTCGTCTGACCGTGTGTGACTTCCAAGGGAAATAGTGGCATGTAACGCCCGACGTTTTTCATCTATGTGTGCTACCTTCGGGAGATGATGTTAGTCATCATTCGATCGTGTGTATAGTCCAAGGGCGATAATGGCATGGCACACCCAACGTCGTCTGTGTTTGTGTGCAATCCAAAGGCGATGATGGAACTCCCGATGTCGTTCGACCGTGTGTGCTTTACAAGGAAGATGATGGAATGCCACGCGCGACGTCGTTCGATTGTGTGTGCTTCCCAAGGGCGATGATGGCATCCCTTGCTCGACGTAGTCTGATCGTGTATGATTTCCAAGGGTGATGATGGGATGCCACACCCTACGTCGTCCATCCTTATGTGTAGTCTAAAAGCGATGATGGCATGCCACGTCGATTTCGTCCGACCGTGTGTGCTGTAAAAAGGCGATGATGGCATGCCATGCCTGATGTCGTTCGACTAGTGTTGCCGAAGGACCGTGCTGGAACGCCACGCTCGACGTCATACGACTGTGTATGTTGTCCATGGGCAATGATGGACTGCCACATCCAACGAGGTCTGATTTTGTATGCTTTCCAAGGGCGATGATGGAACGCCACACCCGACGTTGTTCGACAGTTTGTGCATTCCAAGGTCGATGAGGACATTTCCACGGCCGACGTCGTACGATCATGTGTGTTGTCCAAGGACCATGATGGAATACCATGCCCGACGTAGTCCGGTTTCTTTCCAAGAACAATGGTGTCATGCCACGCTCTACATCGTCCAACCGTGTGTGCTTCCCAAGTACGATGATGGCATGCCACACTCGATGTCGTCTGATCGTGTGTGCTGCTCAAGGGCGATGATTGTATGCCACGCCCGACGTCGTCCATCTGTGTGTGCTGCCCAAGGGAGATGATGGCATGCCACGCTCGGCATCGCCCAACTGTGTGTGTTGGCCAAGGGACATGATGGCATACCACACCCGACGTAGTCCGATCGTATATGCTGTCCAAGAGAGATAATGGCATGTCACACCCGACGTTGTCCCACCATGTGTGTTGTTGAACGGCGAAAATGGCATGTCACGCCCGACGTCATCTGACCGCGTGTGCTTCCCAATGGCGATGTTGGCATGCCACACCCGACGTCATACGATTGTGTGTGTTGTCCAAGGGCGATGATAACATGCCACGCCCAACGTCGTATGATCGTGTATGCTTTTGAAGGGCAATGCTGGCATGACACGACCGATGTCGTCCGACCATGTGTGCATTCCAAGAATGATGATGGCATTGCCACGGCCGACATTGTCCGATCGTGTGCTGCCCAAGAACCATGACGGTATGCCACGGCCAAAAACGTTTAAGTCCTATCGGTTGCGTGTCCAGGGGAGAGATGGCATGTGCACGTCAATGTCGTTCGATCGTGTTTACAAAAATTAGGGGACTGTAAAATTTAACGAGATCAAAGAGTTTTATCATAAAAGTGATTACTAACAGCTAAAGTTGAATGGTTTAGTGTTACCAAGGTATTCGAACTCAGAAATTATTTCTGTTATCGATTCATAGAAAAAAGACTTACAATTTTTTGTAAATTGGGGGAAATTACAAAAATTGAAAGGGTTAAAGACATTATTAAGGAAAATTGGACTATTAGAAAGTCGGCTTTGGGCAGCCGCACAGCAGCGCACCAGAACGACGAGACACAGAGACCCATCACAAGAAAAACACCAAACAAAGAAAAAAAATTGACTCAATCGGGACATCCGAGTCAAAAGGTATGACCGTATTGAAAGATCACAAATTTTTACAACACTTTTATGAGTTCAATCGTTTATTGATTTAAAAACTTCAACGATTGGAAACTTTGGCTCGAATTGTCGTTTGACGCGGTTTTTTTTTATTTTGGAAAATATTTTTTGATTATCGCGTGGTAAACTCCTAATTTTTATTCGTTTTTGAAAAAAAATAATAATATTTTATTAAAATAGTTATATAAAATGTTAAAACTAGAAAGGTAAATTCTTTGTGCCGTATTAAGTTAGAATGAAGAATACTACAACATGTTGGGAAACTTGAGAAGAGATCTTAGATAAGTATGAATCCGGACAACCGTGACGATGTGGATGCCACACCCGTCTTAGGCCACACCGGTGTGTGCTGCCCAAGGTAAGATGGCATCTAACTCCCGAGGTCGTCAGACCGGTGTGCTGCGCCAAGGGCGGATGATGGATGCCACACCCGACATAGTCTAACAGTTTGTGGTGCCCAAGGGACATTGGGGGCATGGATACGCCTACGCAGTACGATGAGGTGTTGTACAGGAGGTATAAATGCGACGCCAAGTCGTCGGATTTTGTATGCTTTCCTAGGGTGATGATGATGCGTATGATACGTGGCTGATGGTAGTCCGCCGTATTGCAGTCCAAGGGCGATGATGGCATGGCCACGTGGAGTGTTCGTTACATGTGTGTTGTCCTGAGGGGATGACGACATGCAACATCCGACATACGTACGACCCTTGTGAGGTGTCCAAAATGCGATTGATGACATGCCCAACCCGACGTCTCTGACCGTTCGTGGTGTTAGACTGCACAAGGGCGACCGACGTAATTAACCATGTCGATGCCCAAGGGAAATTATGGGGTGGCACGCATTACGTCATTCGACCATATGTGAAGCTCGAAGGGTGATCAAGTCATGCCACGCCGACGTCATCCGTACATTGTGGGCTCCCATAGGTGTTAATTCATGCCAAGCGGGTCGTCATCTTGAAGGGTTCTACACAACGGGTCCATGTGGCATGCCACAACCCAATGTATCCGACCGTGCTGTGGCTCCGTGTTGGCTGCCCAAAGGCGATGATGGCATGCACGACACACGTGGTATGACCATTTGTGCTGCCCAAGGGATGTGATGCATGCCACGCCCGACATCAGCGATGTTGTATGTGCCAAGCCATGTGCATGCTACGCATGACGCATCTATATTGTTGCGACTAGGGCGATCATACATGCCATACCCGACGTTAGTCAGAATTTGTGTGTTGTCCTAGGGCAATGATGGCATTTAACACCAACGTCGATTGAGCATGTGTGCTTGCCAAGGGAGATGTATAGCAGTTTCTTCGCCAGATGTCATGCGAATCGTGTGTGCAGTCGAAGGCATGATAACCAATGCCACGCCCACGTCATCATATCGTGGATATGTCCAAGGGATATGATGGCATGCCACGCTCTCCTTCATATGATAGGGTGCTTCCCACGGCCAGGAAGGCATGCCTACGCTCACGTGTCCGATAATGTGTGCTGATCAAAGGGTGATGAGAATATTGCACGACAAACGTCGTCCTATCGTGTATGCTTTCCAAGGGTGATGATGGCATGCCAAGCCCGACGTTATCTGACCATGTGTTCTGCCCAAGGGCAATGAGGGCATGCCAATTGCCCGACATAGTCCGATCGAGCGTTCTATCCACAGGCGATTATGGCAGTGCCTCGAGTCGACGTTGTACATGGTGTGTGCTTATTACAAGGGGATATGGATAGTCCATGGCCGCCGGTGTATCCTCGGGTATGATGTATTCCAGCTTGACCGTTCGTACGGGTATGTAGTTCAAAGGGAGAATGATGACATATCCGCCCGAGTCGGTTACGACCGCTATGCTTGTCAAGGGTTATATAATCGGGTTTGACTGCCACACCCGAGTAGTTCCTACCGGTTGGGCTTCCACAAGGGCAATGTAGGGATGTAACTCCTACGTCATCACGACAATGTCTGCTGCCCCCAAGGGAAATGAAGTGTGGGCACGCATTGACGTCATTCCGACCATGTGTTCAGTTGAAGGTGGTCTCTAGTCATGCCACGCCTGATGTTCCCCTTCCTTCGTGGTGTGCTCTCCAAAGGTGATTGATTGCATGCCAATCCGGCGTCATCCGACTATGTGTTCTACCCAAGGTCCATGTTGGCATGCCACCCAATGTATTTTCGACCGTTGTGTGCTGCCCAAAAGGCGATGATGGCATGTCATGCCCGAACGAGTCTGAACATGTGTGCGGCGCCCTCAAAGGGCTATGATGTCATGCCACGCCTGACATCGTGCGACAGTGTGTGTTGCCCAAGGTCCATTTTGGCATGCTATGCATGACGTAATCTGTTTTTGTATGCTGATATAGGGCGAACATAACATTCCATACCCGATGTAATCCGACTTTGTGTGATATCCAAGGGCAATGATGGCATTTAATGCTCGCTATCGCTTGACTGTATGTGCTGCCCAATGGCGATTATAGCATTTTCACGCCCGATGTCATGCGATCGTGTGTGCAGTCCAAGGGCTATGATAACATGCCACGCTCGACGTCATCAGATCGTGTATATTGTCCAAGGGTGATGATGGCATGCCATGCCCGCTGTCCTCCGATCATGTGTGCTGCCCAGGGGCGATGATGGCATCTAACACCCATCGTCGTCTGACTAGGTGTGCTACCCAAGGGAGATGATAGCATGCCATATCCAACGTAGTCCGACATTGTGTGCTACCCAAGGGCCATGTGGTCATTCCACTCCCTACATAGTCTGATCGTGTGTGTTATCCAAGAATAATCATAACATGCCACGCCCAACGTCGTCCAATCGTGTATGCTTTCCAAAAGCAATGTTTGCATGCCACACCGGACGTCGTCTGACCGTGTGTGCTTTCCAAGGGAGATGATGGTATGCCAAGCCCGACGTAGTCCAACCGTGTATGCTGCCAAAGGCATGAAGGGAATGCCCCGCTAACGTGTGGTCCGATCGTGGGTGTGCTGTATAGGGTTCGAGATAACATTTCGCCACATCAAACGTAGTCCTATCATTTATGCTTTCCAAGGGTGATGGTGGCATGCTTAGCCCGACGTCGTCCTACCGTGTGTGCTGCCCAAGGGAAATGAGGGCATGCCATGCCTGACGTAGTCCAATCGAGTATGTTGTCTAACAGCGATTATGTATGTCCACACTCGACGTTCTTCGACCGCGTTTTCTGTCCAAGGGCGAGATGGCATGCCATGCCCGACGTTGTCCGACCGTGTGAGCTGCCCAAGTGAGATAATAGCATGTAACGCTCGATATCATCAAACTGTATGTGTAGCCCGAGGGTGATGATGGATACCATGCTCGACGTTGTTCGTTCTGGTATGTTGTCCAAAGGGATGATGACACACCATGCCCGACATCGTACGACCGTCTATGTTGTCCAAGGGAGATAATGGCATGCCACGCCCGACGTAGTCCGACCGTGTGTGCTGCCCAAGGGCAATGATGGCATGTAACGCTCGACGTTGTCCGACCATGTGTGCTGCCCAAGGGCAATGATGGCATGGCACATATGATGTCGTCCTACCATGTGTGTAGTCCAAGGGTGATAAAGTCAAGCCACGCTCAACGTCGTCCGTCCTTGTGTGCTCTCCAAAGGTGATTATAACATGCCGAAGGCTATTATGGCATGCCACGCCCGACATCATGCGACTGTGTGTGTTGCCCAAGGTCTATCCTTGCATGCTACGCATGACGTCATCCGATGGTGTGTGCAGACATAAGGCGAATATAACATCCCACACCTGACGTAGTCTGACTGTGTATGATATCCAAGGGCAACAATGGCATTTAATGACCAACGTCGCTTCAGCATGTGTGCTGCCCAAGGGAGATTATAGCATTGTCACGCCCGATGTCGTGCGATCGTGTATGTTATCCAAAGTGATCGTGTGTGCTGCCTATGGGAGATGATGGCATGCGACGCCCGACGTAGTCTAATTGTGTGTTGTTAAACGGCGAAGATGGCATGTCACACCTGACGTCGTTCGACCGCGTTTGCTTTTCAATGGCGATGTTGGCATGCCACGCCCGACGTCATACGATCGTGTGTGCTGTCCAAGGGCGATGATAACATGCCACGCCCAACGTCGTCTGATCATGTATGCTTTTCAAGGGCAATGCTGGCATGACAGGACCGATGTCGTCCGACCATGTGTGCATTCCAAGAACAATGATGGCATTGCCACGGCCAACATTGTCCGACCGTGTGCTGCCCAAGGACCATGATGGTATGCCACGCCCAACGTAGTCCGATCGTGTGTGCTGTCCAAGGGAGATGATGGCATGCCACGCTCGATGTCGTTCGATCGTGTTTACAAAATTAGGGGAAATGTAAAATTTAACGGGATAAAAGATTTTTATCATAAAATTGATTATCTAACATTAAAGTTGAAATTGTCTTATGTGTTACCAAGGTATTCGAACTCAGAAATCTATTTTCTTTTATCAGATTCATAGAAATAAAGACTTACAATTTTTTTCAAAATTGGGGGAAATTCAAAATTGAAAGGGTTAAAAGACATTATTCGGAAAATTGGCTATTCCAAGTCGCCTTTGGGCAGTTTGTTCGCGTAGAGCTCAAAAAAATAACCAAACAAAGAAAAAAAATCGCCTCAATCGGACATCCGAGTCAAAAGATATGACCGTTTGAAATTTCACAAATTTACAACTACTTTTTTTGAGTTTCAATCTTTGATTTAGTGAAACTTCAAACGATTGAAACTTTGGGCTCGAATAGTCGTTTGATGCGATTTTTTTTATTTTGCAAATATTTTTTTGAGATCTACGTGGTCAACTCCTTAATTTTTTTTAGTTTTTTTAAAAAAAATATAATAATATTTTTATTAAAATAGAATAATATAAATGTAAAACTAGAAAGGTAATATTCTTTGTGCCGTATTAAGTTAAGAATGAAAGAATACTACAACATGTTGGGAAAATTGAGAAGATATATTAGATTAGTATGAATGCGACAACCATGATCGATGATGTCATGCCACACCCGTCGTAGGCACACCGTGTGTGCTGCCCAAGGGTAATGATGGCATCTAACGCCCGAGGTCGTCCGACCGTGTGTGCTGCCCAAGGGCGATGATGGCATGCCACGCCCGACATAGTCTAACAGTTTGTGGTGCCCAAGGGCCATGGGGGCATGGCACGCCCTACGTAGTCCGATCGAGTGTGTTGTCCAAGGGAGTTGAATACATGCGACGCCCAATGTCGTTCGATCTTGTATGCTTTCCTAGGGTGATGATGGCATGACACGCCCGACGTCGTCCGACCGTGTGTATTACCCAAGGGTGATGATGGTATGCCACGCCCGACGTAGTCCGATCGTGTGTGTTGTACAAGGGTGATGATGGCATGCCACGCTCGACGTCGTCCAACCGTGTGAGCTATCCAAGGGAGAGATGGCATGCCACGCCCAATGTCGTCTGACCGTGTGTGCTGCCAAAGTGTGATGATAACATGTAATGCCCGACGTCGTCTGACTATGTGTGCTGCACAAGGGCCATGTGGGCATCCAACGCCTGATGTAGTCCAACCGTAAGTGCAGTACAAGGGAGATGATGGCATGCCACGATGGACGTCATTCGTACATGTGCGTTGTCCTGAGAGATGACGACTTGCCACATCCGACATTGTACGACCGTGTGAGTTGTCCAAGGGCGATGATTACATGCCACACCCGACATCCTCTGACCGTGTGTGCTTGACAAAGGCGATGATGACATGCAAGACCTGACGTCCTCCATACGTGTGTGCAGTCCAAAGACGATAATGGACTGCCACTTCGACGTCGTTCGATCGTATGTGTTGGCACACGGTCATGATATCATGCCATACCCGATGTAGTCTGACCGTGTATGCTGTCCAAGGGTGATGATGGCATGCCACGCCCCACGTTGTGCCACCATGTGTGTTGCCTAGGGGAGAAGATGGCATGTCACGCCTGACGTTGTCCGACTACTTGTGCTGCCCAATTGCAATAATGGCATGCCAAGCCCGATGTCATCCGACTGTGTGTGCTACCCAAGCGTGATGATGGCATGCCACGCCCGACATAGTTTGATTGTGTATACTTTTCAAGGGTGAGGACCGAGTGCCATGCTCAACGTCGTTCAACCGTGTGTGCTGTCTCAGAGCAATTATGGTATGTCATGCACGACGTCGTCTAACCGCCTACAGCGATGATGGCATATCACGCCCAAAGTCGTCCAACCATTTATGCTGCCCACGGATAGTACTAGCATGCCACTCCCGACATCGTCCGACCATGTGTGCAGTCCAAAGGCGATGAAGGCATGCCATACACGACGTCGTTCGACTGTGTGTGTTGTCCAAAGGTGATGATGGCATGCCACGCTCGACGCCATCTGACCATGTGTGCTGACCTAGGGCGATGATGGCATGCCACGCCCCACATATTCCAATTGTGTGCATTGTCCAAGGGCGATGATGGCATGTGACTATAGACGTCGTCCGACCGTGTGTTTTTCCTAAAGATCATGCGATCATGTCACGCCTAATGTCATCTAACTGTGCGTGCTGTCCAAGGGCGATAATGACATGCCATACCCGACACCATCCGATCATGTGTGCTTTCCAAGGGAGATGATGGCATGCCACGCCCAACATAGTCTGATCGTGTGTGCTTTCCAAGGGAGATGATGGCATGCGACAATCGACGTCATCTGAAGGTATGTGTTATCCATGGACCATGCGGGCATGCAACGCACTACGTCATCAGACCGTGTGTGTTGTCCAAGGGAAATGATGGCATGCCACACCCGACCACGTCCGTCTGTATGTGCTCTCCAAGGGAGATGTTGGCATGCCACGCCCGACACATATTCGTAGCAACAAAGAATTACAAGTTTCTTCAAAATTGGGGGAAATTCAAAATTGAATGGGTTAAAAGAAGTTTTTTAGAAAATCGGCTCGTCCAAACCGCCTTTGGACAGTTGTTCGCGTAGATATAAAAAAAACCCAGATTGAGAAAAAAAACACCTAAATCAGACATCCGAGTCAAAAGATAGTGTGGTTGAATTTAACACAAATTTACAAAACTAGTTTTTGGAAGTTTCAATCTATAGATTTGGTTAAACATCAATAACTTGAAATTTAGCTCGAATATCCGTTTTATGCAATTTTTTAGTTTGTATATTTTTGAGATATACGTGATCTAATCTTAATTTTGTTGAGTTTTTTGTTCAAAAAAATAATATGATATTTGTATGTAATAGGAATTATATTAAATGTAAAAACTAGAAAGGGTAATATGCTTCAGCCGTTAAGTTAAAATGAAAGAATAGTACAACGCGATGGAAAAGCGAGAAGATATTTAGATTACTACCAAATGTGACAACAATGAATCGATGATGCATACAAACCCCCCCCCACCCCCACCCCCAACCGACGTAGTATGACCGTGTGGTACTATCCAAGGTAATGATGTATCTAACGCCGGACATTCTACAACCGTGTGTGCTGCCCAAGGGCAATGATGCCATGGCACGCCCCACGTAGTTCAACCGTGTGTGCTACCCAAGGGCCATGAAGGCATGCCACGCTCTTCCTGGTTCGATTGTGTGTGCTGTCAAAGGGTGATGATAACATGCCACGCCCAACGTTGTCCTATCGTGTATGCTTTCCAAGGGTGATGTTGGCATGCCAAGCTAGACGTTGTCAGATCGTTTGTGCTTCCCTAGGGCAATGAGAGCATGCCATGACCGACGTAGTACTATCGAGTGTTCTGTCCAAAGGCCATTATGGCATGCCATGCTCGACGTTGTCTGATAGTGTTTGCTATCCAAGAGCTAGACGGAAGTCCATGCCCGACCATGTGTATTCCGAGGGTTTTAATGTATTCCATGCTTGACGCTGTTCATCCTGGTATGTTGTCCAAAGGGATGATGACATACCACACCCGACGTCGTAGGACCGTATGTGGTGTCCAAGGGCGATAATGGCATGCCACGCCCAACGTAGTCCGACTGTATCTGCTGCCCAAGGGCAATGATGGCATGTACGCTCTACGTCGTCCGACCATGTCTGCTGCTCAAGGGCAATGATGGCGTGCCATGCTTGATGTCGTTCATCCTTGTGTGCTCTCCAAAGGTGATGATTGCATGCCAAGCCCGGCGTCATCCGACTATGTGATCTACTTAAGGTCCATGTGGCATGCCACGCCAATGTATTCTGACCGTGTGTGCTGCCCAAAGGCGATGATGGCATGCCAAGCCTGATGTTATCAAACAGTGTGTGCTTCCCAAGGGCAATGAGGGCATTCCATACTCGATGTAGTCCGATCGAGTGTTCTGTCCAAGGGCGATTATGGCATGCCACACTCGACATTGTCCGACGGTGTGTGCTATCCAATGGCGAGATGGAAGTTCATAATGGACCCGTGTCATAGTCCGAGGGTTATGATGGATTCCACTACTTGACGTTGTTTTCTCGGGTATGGCCAAAGATGATGACATACCACGCCCGCGTCGTACGACGTATGTGATGTCTCCAAGGGCGATAATGGCAGGACACGCCCGACGTAGTCCTACCGTGTGTGCTGCCTAAGGGCAATGATGGCATGTAACGCCCGACGTCTTCTAACCATGTCTGCTGCCCAAGGGAAATGATGGCGTGGCACGCATGACGTCGGCTGACCATATGTGAAGTCGAAGGGTGATCAAGTCATGCCACGCCCGACGTCTTCAGTCCTTGTGGGCTCTCCATAGGTGATAATTGCATGCCAAGCGCAGCGTCATCCGACTATGTGTTCTACACAAGGTCCATGTGGCATGCCACGCCATGAATTCCGACCGTGTATGCTTCCCAAATGCGATGATGGCATGTCACGCCCGACGTCGTCTGACCATGTGTGCTGCCCAAGGGCTGTGATGGCATGTCACGCCCGACATCGTGCGACTGTGTGTGTGTTGCCCAAGAGCTATGCTGGAATGCTACGCATTATGTCATCTGATCTTTTATGCTGACATAGGGTGATCATAACATGTTATACCCGACGTAGTTCGACTTTGTGTTCTGTCCAAGGGCAATGATGGCATTTAACGCCCGACGTTGCTTGAGCATGTGTGCTGCCCAAGGGCGATTGTAGCATTTTCACGCCCGATGTCATGCAATCGTGTGTGCAATCCAAGGGCTATGATAACATGCCACGCCCGACGTCATCATATCGTGTATGATATCCAAGGGCTATGATGGCATTCCACGCCCGCCTTCGTCCGATAGTATGTGCTGCCCTAGGGCTAGGAAGGCATGCCACGCTCTACGTGGTCCGATCATGTGTGCTGTCAAAGGGTGATGATAATATGACACACCCAACGTCTTCCTATTGTGTATACTTTCCAAGGGTCATGATGGCATGCGAAGCCCGACGTTGTCCGACCATGTGTTCTGCCCAAGGGCAATGAGGGCATGCCATTCCTGACGTAGTCCGATCGAGTGTTCTGTCCAAGGGAGATTATGGAATGCCACGCTCGACGTTGTCCTACGGTGTGTGCTATCCAAGGGTGAGATGGAAGTCCATGCCCAATCGTGTGTAGTCCGAGGGTTATGATATATTCCATGCTTGACGCTGTTCGTTCGAGTATGTTGTGCAAAGGGATGATGACATACCACGGCCATTGTCGTACGACCGTATGTGCTGTCCAAGGGCTATAATGGCATGCCACACCTGACATAGTCCTACTGTGTGTGCTCCCCAAGGGCAATGATGGCATGTAACTCCTAACGTCATCCGACTATGTCTGCTGCCCAAGGGAAATGACTGCGTGGCACGCATGACGTCGTCTGACCATGTGTACAGTCGAAGGGTGATCTTGTCATGCTACGCATGACGTCCTCCTTCCTTGTGTGCTCTCCAAATGTGATGATTGCATGCCAAGACCGGCGTCATCCGACTATGTGTTCTACTCAAGGTCCATGTGGCATGCCACGCCAATGTATTCCTACCGTGTGCTCTGCCCAAAGGCGATGATGGCATGTCACGCCCGACGTCGTCTTACCATGTGTGAGGCCCAAGGGCTATGATGGCATGCCACGCCCGACATCGTGCGACTGTGTGTGTTGCCCAAGGCCCATTCTGGCATGCTACGCATGACGTCATCTGATCTTGTATGCTTATTTAGGGCGAACATAACATTCCATACCAGATGTAGTCCGACATTGTGTGCTATCCAAGGGCAATAATGGCATTTAACGCTCGATGTCGCTTGAGTGTATGTGCTGCCCAAGGTCGATTATAGCATTTTCACGCCCGATGTCATGCGATCGTGTGTGCAGTCCAAGGGTTATGATAACATGCCATGCCCGACGTCATCAGATCATGTATATTATCCAAGGGCGATGATGGAATGCCACACCTGCCGTCCTCTGATCATGTGTGCTGCCCAGGGGCGATGATGGCATCAAACGCCCATCAACGTTTTACTAGGTGTGCTACCCAAGGGAGATGATGGCATGCCCCCCCCCCCCCAACCCCCCAAATTCCAACGTAGCGACAGGTGTGCTACCCAAGGGCCATGTGGGCATTCCACGCCCTACATAGTCTGTTGTGTGTGCTGTCCAAGAATAATCATAACATGCCATGCCCAACGTCGTCCAATCGTGTATGCTTTACAAAGGCAATATTTGCATGCCACGCGGACATCGTCTGATCTTATGTGCGTTCCAAGGGAGATGATGGTATGCCACGCCCGACGTAGTCTGATTGTGTGTGTTGTCCAAGGGTCATAATGGCAGCGGCTCGAGTTGTCGTCTGAGCTGTCCAGAGTGAGCTTAGCATGCCAAGCCCTGACGTCATCCAACGTGTGTGATGCCCAAAGTGATAAGGGGCCAAACTGCCTGGCATGTTAAGTCCGACGGTCCTCGACTCGTTGGGCTGCCCAGGGTGCGATGTCGGAACTTCCATGATAGATGTGGTCAAAATTTATGTGCAGTCCAAGGGAAAAGATGGGCCATTCCCGATCGACACGTCGTTCGTCTGTGTGGTTGTCCCCAAAGGATGATACAGCCATTGCCCGAAGCGTACGGACATCTGTTCTGTCCAAGGGCGATGATGGCATTCCACTCCCAACGTCGTCAGACAGAGTATGCTGCACAAGGGCGAAAATTGCATGCAAAGCGTGATGTCATTCGTCCGTGTGTATAGTCCAAAGGCGATGATGGCATGCAACGTCGACATCATCCGACCATGTGTGTTGTCCAAGGGCCATGATGGCATGCCATGCCCTACGCAGTCCGACCGTGTATGATGTCAAGGGAGATGATGACATGCCACACCGATATAGTTCGATCGTGTGTGCTGCCCAAGGGCGATGATGTCATGTCATGCTCGACGTCGTCTGACCGTGTGTGCTTTCAAAGGGCTGTGATGGCATGACATACCCGATATCGTGCGACTCTATGTGGTGCCCAAGGATCATGCAGGCATGCCACACATGACATCATCCTACCGTGTGTGATGACATTCCATGTCCGACATCGTTCGTCCTTGTGTGTTGTCCAAAGGTGATGATGGCATGTCTGGGATCTAACCCATGACATTGTAAAACTGTGTGTGCTGCACAAGGGCGATGATGGCATGCCACGCAAAATCCGTCCGTGTGTGATGTCCAAGGGAGATGATGGCATACAACGATCGACGTTGTACGACATTGTTTGTTGGACAAGGGCGATGATGTCATGCCACGTCCGACCGTGTGTGCATTCTAAGGGCCATAAAGGCATTCCAACGGCCCACATCGTCTAACTGTGTGTGCTGCCCTAGGGCCATCAAGGCAAGCCACGCCCGACGTAGTTAGAACGTGTGAGTTGTCCAAGAGTGATGATGGCATGCCACGCTCGATGTTTCTTGACCATGTGTGATGTCCAAGGGAGATGATAACATGCCAAACCTGACGTCGTCCAATCGTGTGTGCTTTCCAAGGGCGACGATGACAAACCACACCCGACATCGTCCTACCGTGTGTGAATTCAAAGGGCAATGATTGCATTGCCAAAGTCGACATTGTTTGACTGTGTGTTGTTCCCAAGGATCATGATAGCATGCCACGCCCAACATAGTACGATCGTGTGTACTGTCCAAGGGCGATTATGGCATACCACGCGCGACGATTTCCAACCGTGTGTGCAAAACTAGGGAAAATGTAAAATTGAACGGGATAAAAGCTTTTTCTCATAGATTTGTTTATCTAAAAATAAAATTGACATTCTCAGATGTGTTACCAAGTATTCTGAAATCAAAAATCTATTTTTTTTATTAGATTCGAAGCATTAAAGATTTATAATTCTCTTCATAATTTGAGGTAAATTCAAAATTGAATGGGTTAAAAGAAGTTTTTTGGAAAATTGTGTATGATGGCATGCCACGCTCGATGCCGTCCAACGTGTATTCGGTCCAAGGTTGATGATAACATTTACGTACGACGTCGTCCGACCGTGTTTGCTGCCTGACGTCGTCTGACCATATGTGTTTTCCAAGGGACATGCGGGCATGCCATGCTTGACGCCATCCGATCGTATGTGCAGTCCAAGGGCGATGATGGCATTCCACGCTCGAGATTGTCCGACCATATGTGTTGTTCAAGTGAGATGATGTCATACCATGCCCGACATACTCTGATCGTGTAGGCTTTCCAAGGGCGATGATGGAATGCCATGCATGAAGTCATCCAACCGTGTGTGCTGTGTCTTAAGGAGATGATGGCATGTCCACGCCCGACGTCGTCTAAACCGTGTCGCTCGCCCTCCCCTCCCCCCCCAAAGGGCAATGATGGCATAAACACCCCTACGTCATCTGACCGGGTGTGCTGCACAAGGGCCCATTCAGGCATGCCACGCTTGTCGTCCTATTGTGTGTCTAATCCAAGGTCAATGGATAACATTTCCACGGCCTGACATTGTCCATGTATATGCTTTCCAAGGGAAATGAAGAATACCATGCTCGACCTCCCGAATGGTGTGTGGCCCATGGGAGATTGATTGCATTACCACGCCCGACGTCGTACGACTGTTGTGCTACCCAAGGGCGGGATGGAATCGTCGGTCCGACGTGTGTGAGCCTAAGGTACTATGGGGCATGCATGCCCGACGTCATGAACATGTGTGTTAGCCTAGCGCCTACCCATCCTCATGAATCCTAGTCCAACCCTTGAAGTCACCTTTATCTCCTTCCCTCCCCTCCCCCTCACCCTATTCGTTTTTGCTACCCTAGAGACGAAACCCCCCCACTCACCCATCACCCTTACCATTGACTTCCGTCCACCCGACTCTGCCCTCTCTTCCTAAAAAACCCACCCCCCTAGATCCTGTCCCTCTATCTCACCTCCGTCCACCCCCGCCTTACTCCCCCCTAGACCTCCCCTTTCCCCAGCTGTAACTCCATCTTCCCCCCGCCAATTTCGCGACCTCTCTACTCATTGCTCAATTCCGTACTGTTTCTTCCCCCTAATCATCACCTACCACCTGTCTGCTTTTCCCCCTTATATCGTTTTTGCTCTTTCCCCCGTCTGTACAACCTCTACCCTTGTTTGCAATTTGGTGCCACAACTCCTATTTCCCGTCCTAAGGCCTACCGCCCCGCTCCCGATTTAGCCCCTCCCCGCGTCACTCCCTTAAGCCCACTTTTCCGCTGTCTCAGCAACACATTCTTCACAATCACCCCATTACGCCTTTCCCGCCCTATCCCATCAATATCTCCGAAACAATTTGCCTCCTCTCTCTTACTTTTTTTATTCCCTCCCTCCATGCCAATAATGGGAGATAAATGGCAAGTCACGCTTACGGTCTCCCGATCGTTTATTGCCGCCAAGGCCAATACGGGCAGCCACGCCCCGACATGGTCGGGACCTGTTTAGTCCAAAATCAATGAAGGGCATTCCATACCCGACGTCGTTCGACTATGTGTATTATCCAAAGGTGATGATGGCATGCCATGACCGACACCATCCGACTTTGTGTGCTGCCCTAGGGCGATGATGGCATGACATCCCCGACATAGTCCGATCCTTTGCATTGTCCAAGGGCGATGATGGCATGCGATGATAGACGTTGTCCGACCGTGTGTGTTGACTAAGGACTATGAAGTCATGTCACGCTTATGTCATCTAACCATGCGTGTTGTCCAAGTTGCGCGAATGACACCCATACCAGACACCATCCGCTCGTGTGTGCGTTATAGGGAGTAATGGCATGCACAAACGGTCAAGTAGTCCGATCTGTGTGCTTTCCAAGGGAGATGATGGCAGCGAAGATCACATCTCTGAAAGTATGTGTTGTCTATGGACCATGCGGGCATTCACCCACGACGTCTCCGACGTATGTTTTGTCCAATGGCAATGATGGCATGCCACACCCGACCACGTCCATCTGTATGTGCTCTCCAAGGGCAATGTTGGCATGCCACCCCAACACATATTCGTAGAAACAAAGAATTACAAGTTTCTTTAAAATTGGGGGAAATTCAAAATTGAATGGGTAAAAAGACGTTTACAGAAAACCGGCTCATCGAAACCGCATTTGGACAATTGTTCATGTAGATCTAAAAAAATAACAAAATTCAGACAAAAAATCGCCTTAGTCGGACATCCTAGTCAAAAGATATTGTAGTTTGAAATTCAACAAATATACAACTACTTTTTTTGAGTTTAAATCTTTGATTTGGTTAAACTTAAAATATTTGAAAATTTGGGCTCGAATATCCGTTTGATGCAATTATTTTAGTCTGTATATTTTTTTTGAGATCTACGAGATCTACTCCTTAATTTTGTTTAGTTTTTATTCAAAAAAATATTATAAAATTTTAATTTATATAGAATATTATAAATGTAAAACTAAAAAGGTAATCTGCTTTGTGTAGTATTAAGTTAAAAATAAAAGAATAGTACAACGCGATGCGAAAAGCGAGAAGATATATTAGATTAGTAAGAATAAGACACTGTGATCGATGATGTCATGCAACACCCGACGTAGTCCAACTGTGTGTGCTGCCTAAGGGTAATGATGGCATTTAACGCCTGACATCTTCCGACCGTGTGTGTTGTCCAAGGGCGATGATGGTATGGCACGCCCCACGTAGTCTGACCGTGTCTGCTGTCCAAGGGACATAAAGGCATGGCACGCTCTACGTGGTCTGATCATGTGTGTGCTGTCCAAGGGTGATGATAACATGCCACGTCAAATGTCGTCCTATCGTGTATGCTTTAAAAGGGTGATGATGGCATGCCAAGCCCGACGTTGTCCGGCCGTGTGTGCTGCCCAAGGGCAATGAGGGCAGGCCATGCCTGACGTATTTCGATCGAGTGTGATGTCCAAGGGCGATAAATGCATGCCACGCTCGACGTTATCCGACCATGTGTGCTGCCCAAGAGCGAGATTGCATGCCATGCCCGACGTTGTCCGAACCGTGTGAGCTGACCAAGGAGGATGATGGATGTAACGCTCGATATCATAAAATGTATGGTATCCTG